>JAVTVY010032940.1:0-15187 GCA_036873755.1 Hanleya hanleyi
AACAGAAAACTCTTCATATGCCATAATTTGGAGAAAAATTAATATTTCTTGTCAAAAATAGCACAGGTACATCCTCTAATCATAAGAAACATGTGTACCAAGTTTCATAATTATCCAATGACAGCTGACAACTGGAGCAAAGTTACCATGTAGATGTATATGTATACATGTAGAGGCCTACATGTACAATTTACCTAAACAGAAAACTCTTTATTTGCCATAATTTTGAGAAAAATTAATATTTCTTCTCAAAAATAGCACAGGTACATCCTCTTATCATAAGAAACATGTATACCAAGTTTCATAATCATCCAATGACAGCTGACAACTGCAAGAAACTTTCCAAGTACTGATGTACATGTGCACTTCAGCTAAACGCAAAACTCATTCATAGGGATTTTAACATTAGAGTACCCCAGGGGTAGTACCCCCAGGTGGCATACCCACCCCCCATATTTTTTATATTTTTTTTATATTTTTCTAATTTTTCTAGATTTTTTTTTAACTTGCTAAACCAAAAACCCATTCATTTCCAGGCAGGGGACACCGACACCGACGACGACATCCTCTTTCCCCCTCTCACAATATCTCCCATTTACTTCGTAAGGCGAGATAAAAATTAGATTCGATCGGCATAGTCTAGATAGAATCTATGACACATCATAGAAAAAATCTGCAACAAAACAGATGAACAGCAGATATACGATCTGCATATTCTGGGGTCTGTGACAGGTCAAAGAGAAATCTGAAACCAAACAGCAGATATGATCTGCATAGTCTGGGATCTGTGACTGACCATGGAGAAATCTGAAGCCCAACAGATGAAACAGTAGATAAATGATCTGCTGAAGCCAAACTGATGAAACAGTAGATAAACGATCTGCATAGTCTGTGATGTGTGACAGGACATACAGAAATCTGAAACCAAACAGATGAAAAAGTAGATACAATGGGATCTGTGACTGTTTGGGATATGTGACAGGTCAAAGAGAAATCTGAAACCAGAGAGACGAAACAGTAGATATGATCTGCTTTGTCTGGGTTCTATGACAGTCCATAGAGAAATCTGAAATCATAGAGATGTAACATTAGATATGATCTGCAATATCTTGGATCTGTGACAGGTCAAAAAGAAATCTGAAACCAACAGAAGAAACAGCACATACGGTCTGCAATGTCTGGGTACTATAACCAGTCACAGAGAAATCTGAAACCAAAGAGATGAAACAGTAGATATCATCTGCATAGTCTGGGTACTGTGACAGGTCCTAGGAAAATCTGAAATCAAAGAGATGTAACATTAGATATGATTTGCAATATCTTGGATCTGTGACAGGTCAAAAAGAAATCTGAAACTAACAGATGAAACAGTACATACGGTCTGGATGCTATAACCAGTCACAGAGAAATCTGAAACCAAGGAGATGAAACAGTAGATATCATCTGCATAGTCTGGGTACTGTGACAGGTCCTAGGGAAATCTGAAATCAAAGAGATGTAACATTAGACATGATTTGCAATATCTTGGATCTGTGACCGGTCAAAACGAAATCTGAAACCAACAGAAGAAACAGTACATACGGTCTGCAATGTCTGGGTACTATAACCAGTCACAGAGAAATCTGAAACCAGAGATGAAACAGTAGATATCATCTGCATAGTCTGGGTACTGTGACAGGTCCTAGGGAAATCTGAAATGAAAGAGATGAAACAGTAGATATGATCTGCATTGGCTGGGTACTGTGACAGGTCATAGGCAAATCTGAAACAAACAGATGAAGCAGTAGATATGATCTGCATTGTCTGGGCACTGACAGGTCAAAAGGTCAACAGTCAACTAACCACTCAGCTTGAAGATCAGGAAAATGAGAATATTTATCAGCAGTATATTTCAATTCAGGGCTGTGGAATGTGACCAAACTTCATGTATACCGTCATAGCAATTCATTTTGAGATGTGATCTCTCCAGTTCTAGAATATGCATTCTGTCTTTCGGATATGCCGAGCTCCTGTTGATTCTGAGGTCAAAAGTTCAACAGTTGCTGTATTCCTAAAGAAGCCAGTGCTCTATTTTGGGAAAGCTAATTGTTTCATTACAAAATTAATGTGTTTGTTTGGCTGGCGCATATTGAAGCCAATTTTGTCTCTTATTATAGAGCTGTCTTTACTGATGATACTTCACCCAGTCACATTATCCTGACGATATGACTGGGTCAACCAGTCCTTGATCTATCCTCCTAATGCTGAGCATCAATGAAGGAAGCAACAAGTTCCAATGTTTAAGTGTTAGGTATGACTCGACCAAAGATTGATCATAGGACCTCCCACTTGTGAGGAGGATGCTCTAACCACTAGACCATTGCAGTGCAGCGAAATGAAGAGACTGTTACTTACATGGGCATTGTAGGCGGTACAGACTCAAATATGAAGAGAACTCACTGAGGTCGACTTACAGTGGCTGCAAAACATGTACAGAGAAAAGTAACATTTAGCATTCAGATTTATTTCCTTTTTTTTTGACATAGAATCACGAGTGAGAAGATTATTTTAGTGTAACTCAAGCACCATACAGCCTGCATGGTCACGCTTTCATCTCCTGGTCATCAACCTCATATATTCTGAAAGATTAAATGATCATAGACTGGTAGAGTTAAAGATCTCATCAGTCCTAAAGAATAACCTTTTTGACAAACTGATGGTCTAATACAGATTTAAACTACATTGAGATGATAGATTACACTCGTCTCAATGATGAAATCCACCATGAAAATATATTCTTGCTATTCTCCCATGACTGATGAGGATCTGGAATTGAGATTGCTGATGGATTTTCAGGAAAGGTTTCCTTGTTTCTTCTTGCACAGAAAAATATGAGGGAACAGCAAGATAAATCATCTTAGTTCAGCAGTTTTGAGAACGATAAATTTAAATTTCATTCATGTACAAGCTCTACTCACAGGCATAATGGTTAACACTATCAGAATACCCACCATGAAGCTCACAAGTGTCTTCAACCTGAGAATGCACTGAACCTGCAAGAGAATGATATTTATTTTATCATGTTTAATGCAACAGTATCTCTTTCTAGATTCAAGGCATGAAATGTTCAGAATTTCAGTCCTGGTCGAGGCTGTTTACTACTCAATTTTATGTGAGATCCAAATAATATATTCACCAATTTCCTGCAAATATAAACATGTAGTAAGTAGGCCTACTGGACAATTGCCATGGCAGATTAACTTTAGGCCATCCATAATAATAGTTGTAACTAAGGTTCAATAATAGACATTGAACCTGATGTCATCACTGCACTGCATTGTGAGAATCAGAAGTATAAATCCACCATCTTTGGACTACACAGGTGGAAACTGTAATTCAGTTGGCATGGATACATAATGCATCATGGGATAGAAAGAAGGATAAAATGTCACCAGGTTTCATGGATATTGGTGAGTAGGTAGCTTGGAAGGCATTTTTATTTTATTTTATAATTTATCATTATCAAATGTGAATTTGACAAAACATTTATAAAACAAGATTTGAAATTGGTTATAGGTTATGCATATGTAGATTTATTGGTATCTACTTATTTATAACTCAAAAAGTCATAACATTAATTTTTGAAAATTTTGAACAGATCACTACTGTAATCCTTTATATTTCAAATAATAAAAAAATGAGGCTACCCAAAAATTGCTAAATATTTTTGGTAGGATGCTTACATCAAACACAGATCTTAAATAACAATGGCCCTACTCTGGTGAAGGTGTAATCAGATCTACATATTGCCAGTTCATGGCATAACTACAAATTTGCTTGTGACATTGTCCAGACATGCCTTATTTTATTTCTTGTTCTCAGTGACTGTGGATCATCTGTCAGAATATTTCCAACATTATGCTTCTGACCAGATTGCATTATCCTGGGTGACAGGTCTTGACAGTCATTACAGGAACTCATTCGTGATATTTGTGACATTATGCTTATGTATTTGGATATAGACTGGTTGCCTCCCCTGTATATCCACACAGAAGACAGGTCATGACCAGCATCGTTGATTCAAAATTCTGTCTGGATATAGACTCATTCTACACATTTCAGAATGTATCGTGTCCCAATAAACACCCCTGACCTGGAGAATGAACAGGCAGCGAAACGAATGCTGGCATAACCGGTCTACTGTATGGGCATACAGGGGAGGTAACCCCTGATTTGGATTCTCCATTCTCGGGACAGATGTCTATCTTGCCTAATATACGTTAGGAGATTATACGAGAAGTTCAGTTGTTTGCTTTTCTTCTAATTTGATGGCTCACACCAGAAGGGCATGATATCACTATATATATATTGTTTGCTATTTTCTTCTGTTGCACACATAAAAATCTCCAAATCCATATTAATCTATCAGGTCTCTTCAAAATGTACATGTAGACATTTGCTGATTGAAATGGGTTATGTTTACACAATATATAAACAACAAATTTGAAATAGATCGAATTCAAAGTAATGTTCTGACACACTCGTCATTAGTCTCAATTTTAGCGCCTCTTGCTGACAAGCATATGTGGCTTTTTATAATACACAACTAACTCTGATGACCAACACATACTACACTGGCTTTCATTATCCACCAGAGGCATAGTGGTAGCATATCTCTGGTGGAGCGAGAATGCAGACGATGTTACCATATGAGTTTTACACTGTGTTTTTGGGGGAATATTATTTATCATGCCTTATACCATGTTAACATATTTGTTAACTCATCCTCTTTAGATGCATCACACATCTCAGTAGTGCAGTGCCCATGCATATTCTCCATTTGGTCAGATTAGAAGTACAATTCAATTCTGAAAGTAAACAGAAATATTTTAGATAAATTGGGAAACTGGTAATAAGTACATGTATTCCTTTCCTTTGAAATAGTACCAGATTTTAAGAAAATCTCTCTTTTTCAGTCAGAATAGCAATCATCTCATAATATTGTTCAACACTGTTCAAGCAAGAAATTTCCAGTAATAGAATGATTGAATTAAATGCCTTTTCAATCAAAATAGCAATCATTTCATACTATCATGACTATTGCTGATCAACAATGTTGAAGCACTAAATTTCAGATATAAATGGTATGATATAACTGAACTGATTGTAACTAAATTCCATAAAATTTGAATACAGGAAATATATGGCAGGCCTCAATTTAAGGTGGTAACCTGTTTTCAGTTTGCCTGGAGGTTGCCGTATGAAAAATAGTGGTAACCTATTTTCAGATTAGGTTAATAATTATGCAATAGGTTCCCACAGGTTACCAGTGTAGAATTCATGGTAACATGTTGAGAGGTTACCATCAGCACTCCTTAAATTGAGGCCTGAAATGGTATGATATAACTGAACTGATATGTAACTAAAATTCCATAAAATTTGAATACAGGAAATATATATGGCAATCTAGGAACATAAATCCACATTCTACATTTGGCTAAAGATATAAAAGTCCCTGCTCCCCTTTCATGAACTTAATACATATACCGGTACTGAAACCTATAATTATTAGTCTCTGTAGGCCTGCTTGGACAAAGGATTCACGCCAACAGGTACACTGATGCGCGACTCCCGCATAAATTTGTGGTTCACATTAGTCCTCTATTCTTATGGCTTCATTTT
Source organism: Hanleya hanleyi (assembly GCA_036873755.1). Classification (NCBI taxonomy): domain Eukaryota; kingdom Metazoa; phylum Mollusca; class Polyplacophora; order Lepidopleurida; family Hanleyidae; genus Hanleya; species Hanleya hanleyi. Next base: position 5,662 of record JAVTVY010032940.1, read on the forward strand.
TAATCAGTGGTACATGAATGGACTATTTTTGACTTGCAGTTGCAAAAGGTATCATCAATGTATTAAATCATAATGGTCATAATACATTTCTTGGAATAGATATTTGATGCATTGAATCCTATAACTAGATATAGATTTTTTTTTGGCGGGGGCACCTGGCTCAGACCTGATCGTCCATGAAGTACAACCAACCCTCTTCCTAAAAGAAGTTAGCTGAACCATGCCTATAGTAATGACATGGATGTGGGGAGATCTTCTTGGTTGGTGACTTCACTGCAGGACAAAACCATGCTGATGATGCTATTTTACTAATCATATAAAAAGTTTACACTTTGATACATATAGGTAGGATAGATTCGCACCAGCGTCACTTCCGGTGCATCGATGCACGACTCCCGGCGTACATTTGTGATTCGTTATCTTCCGCTCCAGCCTATATCTACAGCATAGGGCAGATTTTTAGCTATTGATGGTGTAAATATTGTAAATAAGGGGAATTATCCATGCCAACTGTAGGTTCTTTCGGGTGTCAGGTGGGTGGTCAGATATTCTAAATCCCCCGCCACCCCCTTCGCCATTAGACGGGCCCATATGTAGTCCCAGTCGATCTACGTTCAAGATTGGACTATAGATGGACCTACATTAAGGGGCAAGGGATATTTTCTTGTTCTTGGGCAATTTTCTATTTATCATGGTGTTTTCCAGTTTCATTCTCAGATAATTCTAGAAGCAAAAACTTACTGACATTTATTATAATTATTGTGATTTGTCAGCCGGGTTACCGGTATACTGATAATTATCCTTGTTATCAAACTACAAATCTCTCACCCTGATAAACAGTTGATAAAAAGCTTTGTGCCTTCGCATTGGTCATCGAACATGTATGCCAAGTCTCGCATCGATTGGTTCAGTGGGTCCAGACCGTATAAGGTTTTCATATCAATTTTGACGGCCGCCGGGGCTTTCGACCAATCGACTTTGGTCATTTTTGGGGAACTTTTTCAGGAAACAAAATTACATAAAATATATCTTTTTAATATCTGAAAACAGTAAGGGGTGGAGGGGGGGGGGGATATGTCCAGAGAGGAATATGTCCAGGAAGGAATATGGAGAGGGAGGGAATAATAGGGGGGGGGGGGTGATGTCCTACAAGCATCAGACTTGCCCTGAAAACGTGTGAATGACGTGCTTACGTGTGGTAAGCTGCTAAGCTCGACGTTAGGACGAGTTGTGTGTGCATGGGCGGGGGAGGGGAGGGGGTACAAATTATACAATGGGTGACAGCCTTTCTTTTATTATTTGGGTGTTCGCCTGGGCTTAAACCGACCCCCTGCTATAAATTTTTGAGTGATGGAATTATTTACCTGGTCCTGCCTGTCATAGCGGGTGGAATATTCGGAAAATCGGCACAGGCAAGTTCTTGATGTTGTTGTTGTGCCGATTGCGTTCGTTTTCTGTTCCCGAGTTTCAATGCCTTTGTAGATCGGGATGTTCTCTCTTTTGGATTGTTGAGCTTGATATCTCGAGCGCATGGCTCAAGTCTTTGAATCAGCATACCCAGAACCGACATCGGACTTCCAAAACATGAAATAAATCGGTTTGACTGAGCTGAGCCTGAAGATGTGGTGAGTGTTTTTTCTGTCAGCCAGACAGCGTGATTCAAGGGCCGTAACTCGTAATTCACTCCATCCCTCCAAAAATCCCAATTTGAAAGCGGACGCGCACGTAACTCCAACTGACGACCTTCTTTACCTCCGATTAACAAAGAGTTCTTTTTATTTTCCTAAATTTTTAATGTTACATTATTTGTCCATTTTAAAATGGCACAATGATGGTACAATATAGCGAGGATGGCTATTCTTACCCTCAAACAAACGAGAGCCAATGTAGGACCGACATTGGAACAATCCAAACCGTATACATTTTGGACCGACAGCCGTCGCCGATGATGTACCAATATATAATGTTACATCGTCGGCAACATCAAATGGTACCATGATGGTCCAACATAAATTGTTACATTGCTGTAACACTCACTGGTACACGAATGTTCCACTATATATCGGTGTCATATTGTGGGGAAAACGCGTGTGTATGAAGTCATGTGGCTCTGTCAGTATGTCGGCACCTTTTCCAACTTCCCTTATATGTGTTGTAATAAAAAGCCTAACGCCATCGGTCCTATTTGATATTACCACTAAATTGTAGACTGAAACTGTTAGTGAAGGCGAACATCTTCAATGAAAATTCTCGGGTTCAACAAATGAAGAATGGTATCCTCTACATGAATTGAGATGAGGAAAGGTTGCATTGGTCGTTTTTAAATCGAGAATACATATATGATTAATTGTTCAACCGGTTTGCAGTTTTCGAAGAGTTTGGAGGATGGTCAAGAAATCCAATGTGATATACTGTGCAAATATTGCATGCTGTAGAGTGTGACATGCCAATTGTTAGCACGAGAAAGGTGATGTACAAAGAACGCGCACTCTAAAGCATGTAATACTTATTTTATTGAGTAGTTATTATGGGGATGATATGAGCCGCGGCGCCTAAAGATGTTTGGGAATACCTGTACGCCAGGTTCTAGCACAGGGTATCTCCGAATTAAGACTTTTAATTGACGTTGTACTAGCAAATGTCATTCATTTATCTCTGAAAAATAGTCTATTTCAGTCACGTGTTGGATCATAACTTGCTCACCGAAGCTGTGATAGAACACTTCCTCGCCTGAGAAATGTTTGGCGCGCAATCCAAACAAATGGGTGATAATAATGGGCTCAACGAGCAACGCTTTGTTTGAAATTGTAGTTTAAAGGCCTCTTCCGATGCGGATTTCGCGACCCATCAACCCAATGCTCTATTTCGCAGTACATTTCTTAGTTAAGATCTTTAAAAACGTTATATTTTAGAATAAGTAAATAACAAAGAGAGCGAAGGAAGATATAAAAAAAAATAAAGAATCGAGTAGAGGATCTTATCTATGTACAAGCTCGTCGGTTGTTTTGGTCAGGCTATACCGGGAAATATGTGTTCATTGCATTTGTAATCGCGTGGAGGATTTATTTGTCCTCGTACCCTTCGTACGCACAAAGCCATCAAAAAAAACCCAGACAGAACCATGGGCGTCGTCAGGATTTCACGAGAGGTGGGAGGCGTTTCCTGTGCTTGCTTATTACAGAGCCCAGTACTGTGATGTTCAACAAAGGAAATTAACACGCAGTTGAGCGCTGAGATGGATACTTTGCACCAAACAAACACCCTGACGACGCCCTTGAGAACTCGGTGGGTTCTTCTAGAAATATGTGCCTCTAACAATGCTTGGAGTGTGTATCGGGGGTACAGGTTGACAGGATACGTCTTACATTGCGTGAAAGTCAAGAGATCATATTCTGTATTAAACAACCGCCAGTGCAGGGTAACGCGTCTGGTCTTGTTTAGGGTTAAATATTCTGTTTCCGGACGTTCTTTTCCTAGGGCGTTGTCGTCCAAGGAGCGGTTTTATTCTTGTTGTCGTCATCCGTATGCTGTTTTATGTCTGGCCCATCTGTGGTCTTCAGTGTGTTGTGTCTGTATCGGAGAGAAATAGAAAAATTTGTAGAGTTTCGAGTTATCTGGGTTTTTCTTGTGTTATACTTTGAGGTAACCTCATCCCACAGACAGGCACCCTGGTGCTCCCAGCCTCACATGAAAGTAACTAAATAAATTAATAAATAATTATATAGCTAAATATTTAGATAGATATAATAATAGTTGAATAGATAAATAATTAGCGTGGTATTCTGGATCAACAAATACTTTGACTATTTCTTGCCATTTGGTGGTCATAAAGTACTTGTAGGACAGTGGGATGGATGGTGGCCATAAAGTACTTGTAGGACAGTGGGATGGACGGCCCTCAGTATCAGGGTAAATCCGCTATCCCCGTTTCCTATATTTTGTGCCGAATATTTTTCGCCTTTTGCGTTTTGGTCGATCTACTGTTATTATGGATTTATTTAAATTTGGCCATGAGTTTTTGTAGGACAGTGAAACAGACGACCCTCCGCTGTTGCCTTTCCTATATTATTTCTAAATGTGTGTTGTGACAATTTGGTCAAGTGTTATATATGAATAGTTTATTTTGGCCGTAATGTTTTGCAGGGCTATGGTGCAAACGACCCTCAATATCAAGGCATCTACGTTGCTACTATACCATTTATTGAAGTCAAAATAATGATTTGGCCTCTATTTTGAGAGCTATCATATCGTGTAATAGTACTTCTGTCATGTAAGTAGTTGATTATGTTGTCATAGCTTGTATTTCTACGATCCTTCGGGGGGTTAAGCGTGTCGTAAATCGCGAGCTACCAAGCTGTTGGCAGACCATCACGCTCTACCGTTAAACTTAAACTGTTCCACATTATAGTGTGCAAGCTCTGAAGTGGAACATTTTTAAGTTAGCGGTAGCGCGTGTTGATCTGCCAATAGCATGGTATTTCACGATTTACGACACGTGATAGGCTTTCGTCCAATGAAATTGCAAGGAATTTACATGCGGTATAATACAATTGTATATTGATTGTATTCCACCATATCGATTTTAGTCTTATACGTTTCTTGGAGAGACATCCAGTGATGTTCTAATTAACAAAGTAGATAAAAGCTGGCGGACCCATACTCTGCAACATACTCAGGCTCTATATGAGGTTTCGTGTATTTTATGCATCCACTCCAGGTTTGATAGGTTTGTTAGGTTTACTAAGTAAACCATCCCTAGCAAGAAATCAAGTAATTTGAACAAGCATTGTGATGTCGTTCACGCAATCATGTAAACCGCACGGGTGGCGAAGGGACCAGATGACCAGACACGGGAATTATCTTCTCCGTTCATTCAATTTTCTATTTGTTTGATGCTGATGAAATTAATTTGTTTTGCTGAAAATTATCACATATTCCTTTATTCATCGTAACTGATGATTTGTCGAGCAAGATAGTCGCCACAGCCATCCCACAATAACGGATGGATGGTCTTGTTGCTGACTACTTGGAATATCTCCCTTCTCCTCGGAATGGAGATATTCCATAGCGAAATGCTAATATAGTTGAAGCTATAGTTATCATCATGGATCTACGATTGATTTTGCAATGGTAGATTCGTATTAAGCTTTGATAGTCGGTTCCTGTTACGGTCTGATATTGAGTTTATTAAACACCCATTATTGGTCTAAGCTGAATGATTGATTGGTGAAACATTTTCTACCCATAAATTGTGACGCCCACCATGTCTACGAAACATCTTTTCAAAACGTACTCCGTATTCGACGTCCTACTTCCACAATTGACCTTCACACCTCCTCCAGCCATGAACAAGAGCCGTATCACCATGCAAACATGTTTGCCTCGAGCGACTAATTTCTAATTAACTAATGGAATATAAATATTCAATTGAGGATTATGCAAATGCAGAATACTTTGCCAGCTGAGCGTAATCAATTTGTGGAATGTCAGAATTAATTTGTGATACGGTTTTCCTGTCTGACATTTCACGAGCCACATTGAATGAGGAGAGTAATTTTTCTCATAGCTCGTTTAACTAGTGACAAGATATGAGTAATGTTTTGCACTTGAAATATTGTATTGCGGATTCTGTATCCCAGATGGCACGCACGAACCAAGCCAAGCAAAATCTATAGAAATCGCAAGTATTTATAAAAAATAAGTTGGTGTGCTTGAGATATTTTAGAGCCTTATCCTCCAAATCCAAGACGGTGTCGAAGATGCTTGTCAGTTCTCCGAACTGCCTTTTATCCGGCTTATTCTGCAAAATATTGAATCAAATAGTTTTGAGAAAAGGGTTTACGATTGAAGCATATTCAAATATACGTACATTTAATTCCCCCAAAAAAGAATGAGATGTCAAATATGTATTTGAGTGAAGGTTACCGTTCAATACCATCCAGTAACATTTCTAGCATACGTCACCTACTGAATATGGTATGACCAATATAGCAACCGGATAGATAATATAGTGAAGAGTCAAGCTAACATTAAATTGGCGAGGTATATAAGAGATGAGAAACCTTGTGACGTCTGGCGGCCAAAAAGCAGCCATACCGCGACACAGGAAAGCCCCCCTTAGACTGAAACATGCAGACTGAAATATGGAGAGTAGTATACAAGGAGCCTTTCATCCAATTAGCGCCTCACTGCGCATGCGCAGACTTTGTTTTGTGTGTGGAAGTGTGGATGTGCGCATGCGTGAGTGATATGTGAGTGGGTGTGGGTTCAAAATGGCGGCTACTTTATTTTCTACAGACAACTTAAAGTCCGCCATTTTGAACCCACCCCCACTCACCCAGTGCACTGACTGACCTGGGTGAGTGGGTGTGGGTTCAAAATGGCGGCTTGTGGTGTTGTGTGTGTAAAATAAGGTGCCGCCATTTTGAACCCACCTCCACTCACCCGGGTGAGTGAGTGCACTGGTGTGAGTGGGTGTGGGTTTAAAATGGCGGCTTGGTTTTACGGGGCTGTGAGTTGAGTATCCGCCATTTTGAACCCACCTCCACTCATCAATGGACTGGAGGTGTGGGTTCAAAATGGCGGCTTGGTTTTAAGGGCGTGGGATTTGAGTATCCACCATTTTGAATCCACGTGAAAAAACGTATAAGAGGAGTCGATTTTTAGGGAAAGGGGTGTATTCATTGCAATCTGACTTACCTGACCTGACCTGCCTGCCTGCCTCCCTGCCTATCCGCTTGTATGAGACGAAAAGCATGAGACGTGGAGAAGATTTTCCCTTTGACCCAGCAGTACCTCCGGTTGAAGTCTTGCCTGAAGATGAGCGTGTCAGGGACATTTATCAACGTCACTGGGCTACCATACGCCATTGTTTCCACCGTGACCGTCGTCTATTGGACTTGTATAATTTTCGGTTGGAGGACCTCACGTATCTTCCTACTTACGCCGAGAACATTTTTACAGATCAGGTCACTGCCTTCAAATTGAATGTGACATTTGGGTATATCTTACGGCACAAAAAGACGGACCAGCTGCGGTATTTCTATCCCAGTAATAATTCGTATGTGTTTGACCAGCCATTCACCATCACGGATGCGATTTCTCTGGAGCCACTCATCGACCAATTGACTACGTTGGATCCATTGGAATGGGCTCGGTTACGACAGTCATCCGTGGCACATACACCGCGACACGCCCAGTATGGAACTGGCAACGAATGGCGGACTGAACAACAGACTCCGGCCAGGTCATCAACGCACCAGACACTGGAAATAACACCAAATTTCCCATCAGATTCACACCAAAAACGCGATCATTTATATTGTACATGTATGAGGAATATCCTTGCAGCAAATTTGTACGAATACTAAGACAACATACCTCCGTTTTTCTGGTGAAACCTGCACAAAATTTGTGAACACGTTATGCCTCAAACCACGCGTTCTGCAGCCGACAAATGTGTACGTGTCGTTGCTCATGGCAACGCAACAGCTGTTCGCTTAAGGGGTCGACTCCACTTACCGGCCTACGGCCAAATGCCCTGCATAGACAAATCTATTATAATTACTCCTAACAATGAATATGACTAAAATGAATGACATTTAATAGTACAATTCCTACCCGTCACATATGTAAATATTTAATGCCATTTCGGCTGTCTGTGACTTTGCAATATTGTCGATGAAGCTGATCACCCAGTTGGTATAATGAGTGGATTTCAATATCGGAACAGTGGACCTCGACATAGAGGACGTGGTTCGGAAAGGAATCCTATCAATCTACTATTTAATTATTTATAGTTTGTTGTCGATGTTGATGATCTAATTGGTTCAATATCCTGTAGATTCCAATGTTATTCATACGTTATGACTTTTGTCTAATCCTTCATTCAATATTAAGCCGTCGTCTTTTAAAGAATTTTCTCGTCCATAATCCAAAGACAGCATTAGCACCAAACAATTTTAAGCTGTGGTGCCCATTTGGTCAAACATGGTGTTGGAAGAAAACGCTGTAAATGGTTAGCCAGAGGAAAGATAACATGATCTTCTAGTGCAAAACTGGCAAGGTTACCCTTGGATCAGACTAAAGATTTGACGCCAGCATTTCATCACCTTTGTACCAGATAACTTTAGAAATTTATATGTTGTAAATATGTACAGTAAATAAAAGCGCATGTGGTTCTTTAATAACGCACGTAATCTTAAGTCAACCGTAAAGTGATCGTAAACCCTCAAGTAAAGTTTCCATCAAATGAAAGACTATTGCGAACAGTGTCGGAAAATATTTATTGTAATTTTTACGATTTTATTACACAGAGTAAACTGCAAATAAAGCCTGGTATTCTATGGTGGTCTGTTGAAATCATATCTAAGTCCATATCTAGGTCCACTGCCTTAATACATATATTTCAAACTGTGTATGCACTTTCCAATGCTTGATTTAAGCTTAAGGTGTGTATACTTTGAGTTTCAACACAGACTCACTGTTCCAATGTGCAAGTTTCACCAAAATCTGGGGGATGGTAACTCATAAGTGTCAAGTCAATTTGAATCTTGCATTTCATTTCCTCGATTTTGGTGAAACATGCATATTGGAACAGTGAGTCTGTGTTGAAATTCAAAGTATACACACCTTAAACTTAAATCAAAATATAGAGCCGTCAACAACATGAAGTCCGAGTGATTATTCTGAATTTTTGTTTAAACTTTAATTTACTGTCTGAAATTAGATATGGGATACGCCTGTCAGAGCTGACATTAAATATGATCACGGTGATGTAATGCGCGTACTTTCTGTCTACGGAAACCTTCATGTTTTATTCCATAATTTCAATAAACTTGAATCATTTACGGTGTTTCATTTTATTCAGCCTCTTATTGTTAGCGATAAAATGTATATAAATTGGATGTTTCTTCACCCCTATATGGTTGGGCTTTTTGAGACTTTTGTACTTGGGGGAAGGGGGAGGGGGATTTAGACGCGGACGCGGGTCAAAAGGTCAAAGGGTCACCTCCAGGTCAGACGGTCCAATGTCCAATGAGACAATGTTGCGGCATCGCTATAGTCAGAGCTTGAGCACAAAAAAAGGGGATTCTAGATGAACCTGGGAAAGATGGGTAGTTCCATTTGGACCAATCAGCGATCGAGAAAAAGAGCCAATCAGCGGTCGAGAAAAAGAACCAATCAGCGATCGAACAATCAGCCAATCGAATTGGGGTATTCACGGTGTGCTTTCGCTGACGTCCGCGCCTACATCTGGGTTCTTGTACACCCGGGTAATGTTTTTCTGGACATGGATGGGTTACCTATGGCTCCATTCTAGGCCACTGATTGACTAATACGGTGTTCAAAGCCACTTTCATGCATTATGCTCATAGAACTTATAGTCATAATCTATACGTGTTGGACGAGTCTCTTCACTCACCGTATACACGTACCTCAATGAAATGCCCGCTCCAAACCTAGACCAAAGACACGCACTTGGTCTGTAGGCTGATTTCATTGGCTCTCTATTTTTTACTATAGT
>JAVTVY010032941.1:0-14145 GCA_036873755.1 Hanleya hanleyi
AACTACATTAACCCTACCTGGCCTGGGGGGGTCGAAATCGCTCCCCTACCAAACTTTCTGCGCTATGTCAAGAACGGCAAAAAATGGAGAGCTGAAACTCCTTGACTTTATAGTTTATCATATTGGGGTCATTTTGAGCCTATTTGCATATCCCCCGAGCAGAGGATCATGGGTAAATTCAAACTGGCGTCCACGTGGGGTACCAGAAAATAGATATTTTTGTCATATTTCTTCAAAATTTCCGCCTTTCCGCGATGAAAAGTGGGCAAAAACTATTTTATTTCACATCACATTAATATTTACTAATTTATCATGCAGTTTTGTGGAGAAATTGCATAAATAAAAAATTCGAAAAATCCGACCGAAAAATCGACCAAAAATGCCGTTTCTGAAAATGACGTCACTGTGACGTCATCAAACCGGCTATCTTCGATTTTTTTACATTTGCTGGTAGAGCTTGACCCAAGGGTATCGTGTGGTAAGTTTCAGCTCCCTAACTCAAGGGGTAAGAAAAATAATTAGGGGGGGGCCATTTCGCCCCTCCCCTCAGGCCAGGATACGTCCCAAAAAGCCCAAGCCGGATAGGGTTAAACCAATTTACTCAATACAATTTTATTGTATCATTAAAAAAAAGCATTTTACATGTCCATTAAGGACTGGATATAATAACACACAAATAACTTGCAAGATATTGACATGACCAGGCAGATAAGATCGAGAGAGTATATATTGACAAAAATACATTGTGACTATGAAGAGCTTTATATTTATCATTACCTAACCGGGTTCAAGATGGCTATGCCCTATTAACTGAAAAAAAGCACAACATTAAGTGCCTTATCCTGCCTATTAAAGTACAGCATCGGGGGAAAATAATAGGTTTGAGAAAGTATATTCAGAGAGGATATCACCCCAATTATTTTTTTTATTTTCTTAGATGGAATGCATTGTAGCAACATCAAGAATGAGAGTGAAAATCTCATCAAGAATGAGAGTGAGAAGCTCACCCAGTATGTAGTGAATAACAATAGGAATTAGGTTGAACAATAGTTTGAAGCATCTGTCGCTTTAAGGAGTTATACTGACTACACTTCAGAAGGAAGTGTTCTTCATCCTCCACAACATCCAACGCACAATCTTTGCAGGTTCTCTCTGCAACAGGTGTTTTAATTTTTGTATAATGATCCCTTTCAATTTCTAAATGATGGGTGCTAAGGCGGAGCTGTGTTTCTTCCTGAATTTCATATTATTCACATACTGAGATAAAGTAAAATCTCTGACTGAGCCGCCGAATATTTGAATTCAGTTATCATGGGAGCAGTCATCTTGAAATTGAACGTGTAACAGGTGTTTTCCCGAGCCATAACTCACAGACTCGAATAAATGTCATTACTAATATTTTATTTTGGCTGAGAGACCAAATCGACGATCGAAAATGCAAATGTGTGAGACTGGACTGCGAGTTACTAAAAACTCGAAACAGTACACCAAGCGGATCGGATTGATGTGTACAGCAAGTCGATATGGGCTTAATTTATAATGAGACAAATTAATAAAGAAGTAGTGACCTGATGATGGGTCTCATATAATGCCACAACTCGAACTTTTACATCAGGCTGTGTGACGTAACCTAATACGTCAACCAGAGGACGGAACTCTCAAAGTCCTAGTTCGACATGCGCTTCATGTGCGCACTTTTCCAGCAAGAACTTAACTCCCGGCTAACACCACAATTTTCAGATAGGTCGTTGCGTGAACTACATTAATCAAACCTTTAACGAAACCAAACAAATCGAAGTTTTCTATAACCATAATGGTGCATCTTGACGTAGATTATAATCTACAAAATTTGCTGCTGGCATTGATTCATCTGCATCAATAAGTGTTCTTGTAGTTCCATATGTTCTAAGTTTACAGGAGTTATTAGGTAAAATACTTTCCGTGTATCTGTTATTTAACTGATCTGTTAATTTCTCTGTTATGTTTTGAGTCACCATGTTGTTGTTAGGCCGCAAATAGTCATTATATGAGGAGAGGTTTAGACTCTGCGATAGGTGATGGACACCCAGGCACCTGACGCCTTTGTTGTTGTTGTTGTTTCCAAGTTCTTTATCAGCAACATAGGCCTGATACAATAATGTATTACTATTTAGTTGTTCAAGATTTGATCATGTTGACAAATACCCACAATAAAAGCGTATAAAACACATATCACGAATCATTAGATTCTTGGTATGTGCCTTAGAATAGGTTAACCAGAAGACTAGACCGTGAAGTCTGTGGCTCTGTCCCACTTCCCTTATATGTATTGTAATTGACACCCATGCCACCGTATTGGCCCCACTAGCACCTTATAATAGATAAATTGACTCCAAATATCACCTTGTAGATATCGATCTAGGACTTTATTGGCTCAGAATTCAGCACTGCAAAGACTGAAAACACATTGAACATGTTTAGCAATTTTTGTAGAGGATTACATGAACCATTTTAGTGATACGAATATACCCATAACTTCTTCGAGCAACTAATCAAACAGCAGTATAGATACCGAAGGATCGATCGATACATTGGCTCGCAACGATGGATTGTGTGTGCGTATGGCAGGATTTCAAAATTGATCAAATCAATTCACCATTGTTATTTAGTTCATCACAATCTGGAAGCTCTTCGAAATTCATCCATAACAAAATTTCCATTTTCAATCTTAACGAAAAATATAAAGGAAGATTTATCCTAAATTTTAATCTCCCCAAATAATACAATGCCATGAGATACAAAGATTCACAATCATATTTCTTTCCCTTTCCTGGACGTTGAGTTGATATCATTTATATTTAGCCAACCCGGTATTTGTTAAAGGGGTATCTAGATGAATATTTGCTGTATATGAAGGTCATTTTTCCTGAAACTCATGGCATTGATGCCAACAAAATATTCTTACATGCCGAGATATTGTATTTCAGAGATGTTTGTGTTTGGTATGAATATGGTATACAAATGAGCTTCGATAATGTCACACAATACAAATAACTATATCTCTAGTTTCCTGCTGAACATGGGATTCTGATTATTTTACAGTCTATTAACATAAGTATCTCATATGTCACTTGTGGCTTGGTTACCAATATTCTTAGACATACGGTTCCCATAGCTACCGGTTACCAAGATTACTGGAGTCATATTTACAACAAATACAGCCACCTAAACTATACCAAGATGGCCATTAAATCCAAATTCACTTCGAATAACTAAATCGCGCGACTTTATCACGCCAGATTGATTGGCACTTACCGGAGAAAAATTTGCCAAGAACACTGCCGAATTTTATTTTGCATTAGAGACATGTCCCTGCCATATAGTTTGAAATCTAAAATCCCCTAAGTCATCTCGCCATGAAGACTGGCACCGGGTGAGCAATCTAAGAACAGGGCTTTGTACGCCCACGTGTCTATCGGTGGCTTTGAACGTAAGATCTTATGCGAAGTATCACCATATTACAGAAGTTTTTGTTTAACTTTTGCTATTCGAATCATTAGAGTTGTTCCCCCATGCAAGGACACATTGTTGAAACCTTTGTAATAGTGAAAAGGTCCAGGACTAGACACTCATTGTTGCCGCCAGATAGACTATTGTTCCTCTTGTCTCGTGGATCTGACATGGGGGATGGGCCATCATTAGAGAGATCACCGGCTTTCGATTGGAAACACAAGGAAGCTGACTGTGTGAATGAGATATCGCAAAGAGGTGAAACACCTTTAATTCTTTGGAGAAATGCTGATCAGTTTGCATTTTACGTCATTCAAAATGAACAAGGAGAATCTGGAAATGTTAACTTTCTCGTAAGCACTGAACTCATGTATTCAATACAAGAATGGTTCCCACGTGAATATCTGTTTCTCTTGGTTAAGTATTTTCAATATTTTGTTTCAGATTGTCGCCGGTTTAGTAGCATGCAACAACGTCACAGTTTATGTCATACCATGATTGTGTATAGCTGTCAAAAACGTCTCCCTCTTCTAAATGCTGCGTGTTTTTTACGGTACGGTAAGTTTGGTTTTGAATAAATCCCTTCCTGGAATATGCCTAATAGGTCTGTCAAGAGATCGAACTTTTTACTCACGAAAGGGGCGAATCAACTTTATTGCCCATGTGAATCCACTTAGGTTGAACAACGAACCATTTGTTTATAACAGTAATGCTGTATTATTTTATTCGCAGACTTTTACAGACCATCTCTTCTGTTTGAAAATGCCTATTTAAGTCCGAGACAATAACATCTTCAAAGTTGTTTGGATTTTCTGCATTTTAAAAGCTAATATGATATATTATCCAATTGTTGTGGTATTTTCAGTGTTAAAGCTTTGCTCGGTGCCAAACCTTGGCGCGACGTCATGTGACCAATGACGTCATTTCGCGCCTCCCGTAGAAAAATATTTCGATCTGGGAACGTCCGTATTGATTTCGCACCACTCTTAACAGCTAGTGAGAGAACAAAGCCATCGTTACATGAAGAGATAATAATTGCATGAATATTCCACTGATGTGCAAAAATATTGCCGTTCTGCTTGGTTTTTGGAGTGGAATTGCAGTGAATGATGCATTGAACTTCGAATTCTTTCCGACATTTCCAGATAACTTCATCAAATCTATGCATGTTTCCCTGGAGACATTTGTCAGTCCAAGAATTCGAGGCTGTCTGGAATCTGTGCATTCGTGCAACTATGGTTTCTTGATTACGCAAAGCAACTTTTTCCCCTATGAATTGAAGCATTAAATAACCTGACGGCGTATTGTCCAACGTTTCTATGTCAGACAGATTGCTTTGATGTAGATCAATAGGTTTCACAGACGGGTAGATTCGTTCATGCAATGACCAGACAATGCACCTTGTTCCCGGTCAGATCTTTAGGAAATAGTTTCAAGTCAAAATCCTCATCTGACTTGGTCTATTTATTGATTTTTATTTAGTCTAATGGTAACTGTATTACGAGAACCCCGTCAAACGTTTGGTGACGAAGAACGACTACCGATAAACCTCAGGCCAGAAGTTTTGGACAGAGCAAACACCAGTTTTCCCATTCATCCACTCATAGCCCTTTCATCTGACCTTTTCTGAACCTGTGAACGGGCACTTACTGATTATGAACAATTCCATACAAAGCTAAGATACTTGCAGCTTTGAAGTATGGAGCGATTAATTCTACTGGGAGTTCGCGATTGTGACGTGTCACAATATGATAGCCAAGGGCTATTCTCGCTCTACAAATATACAAGGCTGCTTTCAAAAATAATTTTGAAATGATTTTTAGTCAAAAATAATTTTCTATGTATATGCCAAATACATAAAAAAGGATTTTCCATAAAAATCGATTTATAATATATTTCTCTGAATACATTTATAATGAATAATTCAAAATACATTTTTTATGTATACAAAAATATATTTTATATGTATTTTTCTGTAAATACATTTTTTATACATTTTCGAAAATATCTAACCAAGGATTTTTACAAAAAATACATTTAAAATATATTTGTGTGAATATAGTTTTAATGAATATTAATAATTTATGGTTTATGGATTTTATAATATATTTTTTATGCATTTTTCTGTAAATAGATTTTTTATATGTTTTCGAAAACACACTATCAAGGATTTTTGGAAAAATAGATTTAAAATATATTTGTGTGAATATAGTTTTTATGAATATTCAATAATTTAATTTTTATGGATTTTAAAATATATTTTTTATGTATATTTCAGTAAATAGATTTTTTATATGTTTTCGAAAACACATTATCAAGGATTTTTGGAAAAATAGATTTAAAATATATTTTTGTGAATATGGTTTTAATCAATATTTAACAATGCATTTTTCATGGATCTTAAAATATATTTTTTATGTATATTTCAGTAAATACATTTTTAATATGTTTTTGAAAATACTTTATTAAGGCATTTTGACAAATATATATTTAAAATATATTTTTAAACATCTCATCAAAATGAATTTTTCAAAATATATTTTAATTGTAAATGCAATTGTTTTCCTATTTCCAGGTATAATCAGAAATTAATAAGATATATGTGATTATTCAATAAATAAATTCTATTTCTTAAAAATACATATATTATTGATTATTCAGCTCAGATAGCATGTGTTACATCATACACGGGCACACTTGGTAGGGCTCCTTTAGCAATTGATGTTTGCGTACGTATGATAACACTGTGGGCAAAAATCGTCTCTGGAAAAAATGAAAAACTCTCCAGCTTAGTTTTATCACATTCTGAGGTGTAATGTTCCAGGAAAATCGCCATGGTTAAATAAGATAGAATTGATATTAAATGATTGTTGTTTAAGATATATATGGGCTTCCCAGCAATTTAGTAGTGTAAAGTGGCTTGTTTCAATCGTAAGACAAAATTTAACTGATCAGTATTTTCAACACTGGCACGAAGAAATAAATAAACTGTCTAAAACAGAGTTTTACAAAATATTTAAACAACAGATTCTTTTAGAAAATTACCTCACTGTATTGCCCCCTGGACTGAGAAATAGCATGACTAAATTTCGAACATCCAATCATAGGTTACCGATTGAAACAGGTCGCTGGACTGGTATCCCTCGTCAGAATAGAGTATGTATATTATGTGATAGTGGAGATATTGGAGATGAATCTCATGTTTTATTTTACTGCACTCGACTTGAAGAACTCAGAAATAGATATATACCATCTTATTATTATAAATATCCTAATGAGTTTAAGACAAAGGATTTGTTCAATAACCCGTCGAAAAAAGTATTGATTAATTTAAGTAGGTTTATTCAAAGGGCTATGACTTTGGTAAGCGTTCAAGCCCAAGAGTGATTTTGACGAACCATTTGACTAAGTATTAACAAGTACTACAAGCTGAATCTATACACTAATTATTATCTGTATACAGTATCATGTACTAGAATGTACCTGACATCCTGTCCACCTCTGTATAATTCTATTTTCACCCCTAATACCAGTGAATCTGGTCTGGGAGTAATAAAGTATTCGTATTCGTATTCACATACAGGCAAGACAGTAGAGGCCTATAGCATAGTTTCCATTTTAAATTTCACACAAATTATTTTGGATCATCCAAATAATGAATTCCAAGTATAAGCGCTCATCAACAAAAAAGCAAACAAACGTTACCGTTTTCGCAGAAAATTCACACCACATTTTTTATATGCCGTAGATAAGCATGTTGTATATTTTTTTCTATTCGCTTCCTATAATCTCTGGGAACATGCCAATCACATATAATATGTGTTTTCAGCACAATTTATTTTTCAGCAATTTACAAACATTATCAAGTTGAGAAATTCAACATTCTCAAGGAATAAATATTAAAAGGCATATTTATTGCACAATTGTCGAGTCTTGGTTTTCTTGATGATCCTCCCCTACGATAGCATCAAGATATAGAATTCATGGTAACCATGCATGATCTAAAGAGTAAACATTTCTTATCATATAAATCATTTTGATTATTCCATATATAATTAATTGTAGATCTTCAACTGAAATAACTTTCAAACAAAATATCAAAGATTTGTTGATAACACAATGGAATTGGTAAATTCAACTTATTCACTGGGCTGGAAATAAGGAATGGTCATGGGAACCTATTTACAGGTTACTGTGAAATTTGAAGTGGTCTGGTTATTGGGTAACTTTCTGGCAAACCAGTTACCTGAATAACAGGTTACCATTCCGGCCCTGTATTCACACTGTAATTTCATTATAGCAGGAATCCAAGACCGTGTAAGAATTATTTTCCAAATACTTTCATCTGAAAAATCTTTTTATCCAAGCCTACTTTAAAGCTTCTTTCATTTGAATGATATCTGGGGCATTCAATCTAAAGACATGATCATGCCTGATGAGTTTAGGCATGAGGAGTATTTTCTCGCCTTTGTTATTTCAATATAAATTTGAACAATGTCGTAAGCTTATTTGATATCATTTTACAGAGCCCCTGCTATCCCTTGGGCATTATAGTAAAATTCTACATTCTCTTTGCAGTTTATTTATATCTTTTCTGGAAGTTTAATTCCCAATGATTTCACCCATTCAGTTCTTATAAGCTGCAGCTGTTATTTGGGACAAAAGGCGGTTATCTCCCCTCCTCACTAGACAAACCACTAGGGGGCGTTAGGTGTAAAGCAGACGACACAGCACTCAGCAGAAGCAAAGGAAGTTCTGGCAGCATTTCGTTGCACAGAAGTGGGAAAGAAGTATTAATTGCTTCCATTATGTCAGAAATTGGAGTAGAGGAGGTCTATCAGATCATTTGGGACGAGTGAGACTTCGTGTTGAACTTTTTCCATTTCGGACGACTGAATCAACTCAGTGAACAGGTCGCAGCAGCAACAACAACAACATCATGCTGACCAATATAAACAAAAATTTGCAGCTTGCAGATTGTAAGATTCAAGTCACCATTTGAAGTTTAATATATTTGCAACACCAGGCCGGGCCACACAGTCTTCCTCTGAGAAACAATGCCAAAAATACCAGGTAACTCAATAATCTCAATCTTTGCTTTGATTTTGTCAAAATCAACGAATCCAGTTGTCAGAGGTTTTTCCTTGACAATTTAAATACCATTCTTATACGTAACAACATACATTTCTAAAAAAATCGGACAAAACGTTCTCAATAGTTTTGTTGGGACACACAATACATCTGTTGTTCCATCAGCTGTTGTGAAGGACTTGTGCAGTTGATTTCAATTGATTTCTGTACATCAAATATTTCTGAAACTTCGATGTTTTGTGAACTATGCATCCTCCGATAATATCAGAAAATCGAAACATGCACCAGGATTTTTTTTTTTCATGATTTATGGCAATTTATCTGTAATTCCTAAATTAATGTTTAATAATCATATTGAAGCCATACCCCAGGCATGGACGGGAACAGCCAGCTGTGAGGCTGGGTTGCCCGAGGCTATACTGTACGATTTTGGAGGCTAAAATATCACCTAAACAAAATGTATTCATGAAAAATGATCTCCATATTAGAGAGAGAATCAAGATAATCCTCAATGAATATTCAAATAATTGCAGGTTTTTTTCAAAGAAGAAAGGTTACTTTGGAAAAGAAAATTATATATAACTAAACAATTTGTATGAAACCCTTTCAATGGGAATGACCAATTTCATATTACATTTTTTATTCCATCCAGGTAAAAATACAGTATGATATGGGGAATATGGAAGGTAGGCCTACTCTGCAGTCTTCAGAAAAATGTCCAGGAATAGGTATGTGGGTAATAGATACTGCATATGTGAAACCCATCTGTCATTATGTTCTTCCCCCGTCTGTTAAAGGAGGAGGGGATGTTCACAGTACCTGTTGGTATGGCCACAATATCTCGGCTACTAATTGATCGACTTATTGAGATATTCTTTCTTTAGAAGATTCTTAGTACCTTGCATTGTCACATATTTGACCCGTTAAAATATTTCGATGAATTATGCCTCTGTATTGTAAATGTCAAGATAAGCTTATCTGGTCCGTTATGTCAGTAACTTACAGTAACTTACATGGAAGAGATTCCAGGATCACCTGGCAGATGTGACTCTTTTGTTTACCCTTTTATGTCATTGTCCACACAGTTGTGACCCTTTATGAGATCAATACACTTTTTGTACATTGTCACTATCTCTACCCCAAATTTCTCACACATTCATTGGCTGAGTACTTGCTTTGAGACGAGCATGTAAGATAAAATTGTGACAAACGGGTTCAAAATATTAATCACAAACAGGTTCGAAATAAATATGCTCTTCCCTGTGACTGTCCATATCACAGGGGCCCACTTTACTTGTAAAATTATTGAAGAATAAAATATCATGGGTGCCCAAACTCTTATCTTGGTTTGAGGGATCTTTGATTGTTATTTACTCAAATGCTAGTTCTCTCAGTTGATTGGTCAACTGGATCAAATTTGGCAATCAGGAAGGGACAATTACAGAATCTGATTGGATAGTTTGCATTGTGCAAGTCCCCCATTTCGTCGAGGTGTCCAGGGTTTCCAGGGATATACTTCTGTGAGAGCATAAGAGGGAAAATCAGATTCCCATTTGCAAAAGGCGTATTGTATTATAAAAGGTACATGTACCACCATCTACCATTTTCAAAATTTCATTTTTCATCTATGACAGACCCGGCCAAGAATGTGTTCAATTTTTTGTTTGTAGGCTAGAAGCTAATAATTCAAACTGTATACAATTATCACAAGAGACCCCAGAATGAATTGAAAGGATGATGAAATACCAAGCAGAATTCATTTACGTATTTGAATTTGGAGAACAATAATAAGGTGTAGCTAATGTCGTTCTGTCAAATCCATTTTGAATCCTTCATGATGTCCACATGACGTTAGCAATATTATACAAACAGGGACCTGATTAATCTAGA
The DNA here is from genome assembly GCA_036873755.1 of Hanleya hanleyi. NCBI lineage: Eukaryota > Metazoa > Mollusca > Polyplacophora > Lepidopleurida > Hanleyidae > Hanleya > Hanleya hanleyi. Next base: position 10,471 of record JAVTVY010032941.1, read on the forward strand.
CTTTTAGTTGGGCACTCTTACATGGTGCAGAGTGTGATGAGTTAAAGTGAAATACGTAGGCCACGATGTGGGACTGTCAAAGCCCATGGAAGCTGTGGGAGTATTAAATGGTCTAAATACAGTCTGATAACTCAATATTTGGCAATAGTACTTGCATTGGTTTCAGCCTGTCAGAGAGGGAATTTGCTAAAAAAAAAAAATTCATTTGGGTGCCCAAATTGATGGCACCCAAACCTGTTATAATGGGTTCAATGGGTTCAAAAACGGCCTGGATCAGGCCCTGACAAGTGACATTAGCAACATTTTTCCCAGTCCTCAAAATTATGTTTAGGCAAGATTAGGCAAGATCACAAGAGTTGGTAATTTTTGTGTTATGTACCTTGACAGAGCTGATGTTAGACACCACTTTTTTTTCATCTCTCATTATTCCCAATTGCCCAAATTTTTTTTTACTAGCTTGATGAGTCAGAAGTGATCAGATAATGAAAATTATATAATGGTTTAACAGCTGTTCATTTTATTTTTCTTTGGTTATATATATATTGATTTTGAAATGTTGCTAATGTCAATTTTTTCTATTACAGATTTTGGTATCCTTTATAATAGAATATGCCAATCTTGAATAATGGTACCGTACTAAATTATAATCTGAACAACGTATAATACCAACCAAGGAGATGCCGATCCATCCTTAAAAATGTATCTCTGGATGTTTTATTTACTAACCATGTTGTTCATGTGCTAATAAACTGCTCCTATTTTTTTTGTGTTATCGCAAACTTTTATTTATCTTTCAGCTTGCAATACCAGGCGATTTGACTATTACAGAACCAGAGCAAGACATTTTGAAAATTCAGACCCTCTCCTGTTCATACCACAACATGACAAGTGAGGATGAATCCTAGCTGCTGAGGGAAAATTTATCAGAAACCAATGAGACATGCATATACTTGTGAAAACTGAGCACTATCAACATCTCTCCATGATGACAATTACTACTGTCAATCAGGTTACCAACAGGTGACCTCCTCCAGAAAACCAACATGGCAGTATAGTGCAACAACATAACCTGTTCAGTTACTACCTAAAATGAAAGTGTGTGTATTTCAGTCCAGTATACATGTACCTTATAAACACAATTCTGATTGAAAGTGATCAGTTGATGATTGGACATTTAACATGATCGACAAATTAATGACCAAAGACCAACTACTAGTCTAGCAGTAGTGACTCAACAGAGAATGTGATAAAGTGGTATGAAATAGAACATTTACCAATGACTTACTTAAATATTGTTTTTGTCCCCCGCCGCAACGCGGCCGGGGACTTTAAAATGGTTCTTGCTTCTTTGTGTCCGTGGATGTCCGTCCATGTCCGTCCATGTCTGTTCGAAGCGATAACTTCCTAACGCTTTGTTGGATTCTTTCGAAATTCGGAATATGCATTCCTTGCGGCAAGACGCCAGTCCATATTGCATTTCAGCAACATCTGCCTGAAGATGGCGCCACTAGTTCTTGCTTCTTTGCGTATGTGGATGTCCGTGTACGTCCGTGCATGTCTGTTCGAAGCGATAACTTTCTAACGCTTAGTTGGATTCTTCCGAAATTCGGCATACGCATTCCTTGCGACAAGACACCAGTCCGTATTGCATTTCAGCAACATCTGCTTGAAGGTGGCGCCACTAGTTCTTGCTTCTTCGTATCCGTGAATGTCCGTGTACGTCTGTTCGAAGTGATAACTTCCTAACGCTTTGTTGGATTCTTCCGAAATTCGGAATATGCATACCTTGCGACAAGATGCCAGTCTGTATTACATCTCAGCAACATCTGCCTGAAGGTGGCGCCACTGGTTCTTACTTCTTTGTGTCCGTGGATGTTCGTGTACGTCCGTGCATGTCTGTTCGAAGCGATAACTTCCTAACGCTTTGTTGGATTCTTCCGAAATTCAGCATTCGCATTCCTTGCGACAAGAGGCCAGTCCGTATTGCATTTCAGCAACATCTGCCTGAAGGTGGGGCCACTAGTTCTTGCTTCTTTGCATCCGTGGATGTCCGTGTACGTCCGTGCATGTCTGTTCGAAGTAATAACTTCCTGAAGTTTTGTTGGATTCTTCCAAAATTAGAATACGCATTCCTTGTGACAAGACGCCAGTCCGTATTACATTTCAGCAACATCTGCCTGAAGGTAGCGCCACTGGTTCTTGCTTCTTTGAGCCCGTGGATGTTCGTGTACGTCCGTGCATGTCTGTTCGAAGCGATAACTTCCTAACGCTTTTGTTGGATTCTTCCGAAATTCAGCATTCGCATTCCTTGCGACAAGAGGCCAGTCCGTATTGCATTTCAGCAACATCGGCCTGAAGGTGGCGCCACTGGGTCAAAATAGATTTTTTTTTCCGTGTACATCTGTTCGAAGCGATAACTTCCTAATGCTGTGTTGGATTATTCCGAAATTCGGAATACGCATTCCTTGCAACAGGACGCCAGTCCGTATTGCATTTCAGCAACATCTGCCTGAAGGTGGCACCACTGAGTTTCTCTTCTTCTTGTCCGTTCCAGTCAAAATGGGCCTTCAATTTTGCTATATGAAATCATTCTATTCCACATCATATGATTTACCCTAAAGCTTTTGCATGAACCATATTTTATTTCAGAAGTATAATGTGAAATAACTGGCGAGGATTTCCCCGCAGTACTGAATCCCTGATTTTTGAATTTCGTGTCATCTTAAACGAAGGACAACATTTCCTTCAATTTTGCTAACAAATAATTGTATTGCACATCATATGATTTACCCTGAAGCTTCTGCACGAATCATTTGTGTCCACACATGTATATGACTATATTAATTACAACTGTGTTCCTAATGTTTGGGTGCACACTGTGCATATGATCAATTTCCTGAATTGAACTGAATTCAACCTTGCCGGTCTTCAGACTGACAGATGATGGCATGCAGTTGTCAGTGCAGTTGTTCATGTACAGGGAGCTTTCTATGAATGAGTTGCAACCCCAAAAGGCTTAAAATTTATCAGGCACAGACCCATGTTTTTACCCCTCGGTCAATTTTGGCCATGGGGTATTGTCATCATCTTGTACGTCTGTCTGTCCGTACGTCCGTTCGTGAGCGAGATAGCCGGAAAACTGTTCCGCTGATGAATTCCAAATTTGGTATGCTTATTTACCTAGTCAAGGACCAGAAGCCTATAGAATTGGGACCTGATTGGGTGGAAACCTTAGCAGCCATCTTTAATTTCATGCAAAATGGATAATGATCCATATCTCGGAAACCATTCAACTGTTCAATACGAAATTTAATATACATCATCGATACATCAAGCAACTTTCAACGAATTACCAAACAGGCTTTTCTGATTAGCTGGGAACCCTGGATGCCATCTTTAATTCATACGAAACCGATAATGATAGCATACATATCTCGGTTACCATTCAATTGTTTTATATGAAGGTAGGTATATATCATCAATACATCCAGATACTTTGAATTGGGACCTGATTGACTGAAAACCTTTGGTGGCCATCTTTAATTTAGGCAAAATCATTAATGATCTCTATATCTGATTCCGTTGGAGTGCTCAGTGTAAAATTTGGTATACATCATTGATGCATCAAGAGACTTACGATGAATGACAGATCTGGTTTCTCTGATTGGGCGGAAA
>JAVTVY010032942.1:0-14982 GCA_036873755.1 Hanleya hanleyi
CGGACATTTCGAGAGATGACCGGACATTGCCTTTGTTCACCGGGTGTTGCCGGAGATTTCCGTTGTCTTTTGACATTTGTGACCTCACCTACACCACTACGGACACTCGTAGTTATGGCCAGGTGCCGAAAGGGCCAGTAGACAACACTTGACCATTTGAAAGGGAGTTTCGACATTTCTTGAACTTTGACCTCTCAGAGCACTTTGTGACGTCACCTCCGTTTCCGGTGACGTGGGCAAAACTGACCGTTGACCCCTGCGCGCCATTATTATTTGGCATTGTACACAAGCGCAGGGGTCAAAGGTCAGTTCCGGTTACGTGAACGGAACCGGAAGAGAGCTATCTGTTTTAGTATCCATTGCCGTGATGTTTACAGCACTCCGTGTCATTCGACGCAGAAAGGCAACATGAGGACGAGCTTTGTGGATGATTACAATGAGCTCGTAAAAAAATGTTATAGTCGCAAAGATAGCCATCCCCTCTTCATCAGGAGAAACTGACGTTAGATTCGTATCGACGTTCCTTGGATTGTGGATTAACACTACCAGGCCTGTGGTGGGGTCTCAGTAGTATAGAAAGGGCATTTTAGAGTTTTTCGACCTGTGACCTCTGAGTGCACATTGTGACATGAATTTCGGTTGCAGTCATGTGACCGGAACTGACCTTTGGCCCCTGTGCTTGCGTACAATATCGGATAATGTTGGCTCACAGGGGTCAAAGGTCAGTTTCGGTTACGTGTCCGGAAGGGGAAATGACATCGCAAAGTTCAATTAGAGGTCAAAGCTCAAGAGACCTCGAAATCCCCAGGTGTCTACGGTCTCTTTCGACACCTGTGATGTAACAAAGGTCAAAAATCGAAGTCAAGGGTCCCCGATACAGCATCTGGGTTATTTGATTTGATTTGATTTGATTTTTATTTCACCATGCATAACAATGTTTAGTAAACAAAATATAATAGTGGCGGGATGAAAACCCCGAGGGGTTTGTTTTATCCCAAAATAATAATTATATTTACAAAGATGATAATATGCGGTAAACTCTAACATAGTGAGACAATTCAATTTTGTTTAAAACAAAAATACAAATTTAATTTCCAACTTCCACAGACGGCAAACAGAATAGATGTCTAATTATGTTCCAGTAATAAATACGATTTTATCATCGATTTGAATAATGAGAGCGAAACGTGAGATTTTAACTGAGAGGGTAAATTGTTCCATATTTTAGGACCCTTTGTTTTAGTACTATAAAAAGATAAGTCAGAGTAGTAAAAATCGCGATATAAATTTAATTTAGCCTGTCTAGTTGGGTACCTGTGGACAGCAGATAATTTTGAAAAATATGATCTAAAAGAGTTTGGAATTAGGTCTGTGCGATTGAAAAATTTGTCCACAAAAATTAACACCTGGTAGTCGTTTATTTGTTTTATGGACAATATTTGTAATTTTTGGAATAATGGGGCGGTATTGTCATATTTTGACGAAAATGTGATTAAACGTATAGCCTTTTTTTGTAACAGCAGCAACGGTTGAAGATGGGTATGATAAGTATTTCCCCAAACGATATTGCAATATGATAAGTATGGATATATCAGTGAGTAGTATAGAATGAAAAGAGTTTTTCTATTCAAATTATCCTTAATATGACGAATTATTCCTATACTCCTGCTAACCTTGTTCCTTATATCCTCAATATGCGAGAGCCAGTTTAATTTGTTGTTAAAAATTACTCCAAGAAATTTAAATTGGTTTACTTCTTCGATAGGGATTCCGGAAATAGATAAATCATTGTGCATTGGCATTTTACATTTCTTAGACGGACTTATTATCATAAATTTAGTCTTTTTAATATTCAGGGATAATCTGTTGCATGAAAACCAGTCGGATAGTTTATTAAGTTCCAACGTCATAATCTCAAACAAGAGTTTCGGATCGTCATCAGCGAGAATTACTGAGGTATCATCTGCAAAAAGAATTAGTTCAACAATGCTGCTTACCGAGGACAAATCGTTTATATAAATCAGAAAAAGAATAGGACCTAAAATAGAACCCTGTGGTACACCACATGATATTGGTTTGTAGGCTGACAAGGTATCGTTATATTTTGTGCACTGAGTGCGAGATGACAAATAACTTCGAAACCAGTCATTAGAACTTCCCCGAAACCCATAATGAGCTAATTTATGCAGGAGGATATCATGGTCCACCGTAAAAATCCCCATACACAGCCATACATCGAGAGAAGGGGCAACCCCCCTGCTGGTATCGGTTTGAAGCACTCATGAGGGAGCGTTCAACTGAATGGATGTGGAGAGGGAATATCCTCTATCTACGCATGCGCAGTAGGAAAAGTGTATTTGAATGGACGTTTTGTGGTCGCGACGGACCAATATTTGCCCGATTGAGCTTCGCGAGATATCAAAGTGAAGCATTCGTGGGAGACCATCGGACTGCACCAGTGTGTCGATTGAGACATGGCTACTCTTATACACTAATCAATAGGGCCGGCTCGTGATCGCTGGAGTGCATGCCGAACTCATCATCTCAGGGATACTGTGGATGTGGGTTGATCAACCATGGTAGAGTTACCTTCCCTTTTTCGTTACCAAAGTACATGCATGAGTGAGTTCGTGAGTGAGAGTGAGTGAGTGGGTGAGTGAGCGAGGCTTACCCAACGCCCGTTAGGCGTTCCCAACGCCCATCTTAACGCATGGACGCGCTAACGATGGTGAGTGAGTGTGTGTGAGTGAGTGAGTGAGTAAGTGAGTGAGTGAGAGTGGGTGAGTGGTCATATAAGTTCGTTTGTACACCATTCGCCCCACTAGCCTCAGTGGCAAAAAGAATAGAACGAAGAAAAACGTGGAAGATGGTTACATAAGATCCTTGATGGAGAGAAAGGACAAGTCCAGGTATTCCAGTTTGACAATGAACGTGATGATCCCATCATCATCAGAGTGAAACTGTTCAAAACCGGACATAGGTCACATCTTTCCATATTTCTGAAAAACATCTCACCACTCTGTACCGCATGCAACAATGTAGTAGAAACAATAGAACATGTGTGCTACTTGAATGCCCAAAACACTACCCAAAAGGTGAGGCACTTAAACGAACTAAAAAAATCACCACCCCTTAAATATCACCAGCGATATTAAACCCTAAACCACCCATTAGAAACCAGGTATTCACGTCCTTAATAAGTTTGATTAAATCTGTTGGCTATTATTCCAGTATGTACATGTAACACTATCCCCGTGCATGCGGACTGCTAGCCATAACCGAACTATAGAATAGCGGAGTTACCTTGATACTGAGAGCCGACCGTTTTACAGCTTCTGAAATGCCCATGACCTTCGGTGGTTTAAGAAACAATCAACCACTAAATAATAACATGAAACCCATAAAACTACCTTGATACTGATGGCCGATTGTTCCATAGATTCTCCAGCCTGAGACCAACACATAACAAAGCTTTCGGCATGAAAAATTGGTGCCGTGATAGCGGAGTTATCTTGAAACTGAGGGCCGTTTGCCTCGGCCCCAGCAAAAATAAGTCAATGGCGCTAACAAAAATGCCCACAAAATCAGCAGACACCAGGCAACACAAAAAAAACAAAAACAAGAACAGCAAGGGGAATCGAAACCAGCAGGCAGTACTATAAAAATGCCGAATACGTTTATTTCCTCAGAATCAGTACTTAATGCTGCAAAGAGTATATATATTTGTCTGTTCGCTATCTATTCACCCAATTATCTATCCCCCTTCCCCGTTCCGACAAGCGAAGTACCAGTTGAGCACCATAATGTCAATACTAACAGGGATGAAAAGTACATAACAAAATAACTTACGCAATTCTGCCTAGAACACAATACTGCTTGCATACTTTTATATCAGCCCTAGAACCTGACGAAGAAGGCAAAAGCTACAGAGTATATTATTTTCTCACATCACAGCAGCCAAAAGCAATGTGATACACCCATGTGATATAAAACCTGTATAACACCCTTACAGTTTGCTAACTATATTTTTGGTTATTTTTTAACATTATTTTGATGTGAGAAATAAATTATAACACTCGTGGTCATTTATCTGATTTTTATCACACTCGTTTGATAAAACCCATATGAAACTCGCTACAGCTCATTTCATATGGGTTTTATCAAATTCGTGTGATAAAAATCAGATAAATGGCCACTCGTAGTGATAATCTATATATATTTTCCTGGAAAACCATGATGAAAATTATCATCGCTGGGAGCAGTTACATTCGCAGATTGGAAAGCAGTATCACCCAGAATTCTAGACAGGACGCTCGGTTCGATTTTTGCACTGGTCAGGAGATTCGTTGTTTGGCACTGGGGTAACATCCGGTCACTAAGAACTAGAAAATCCCTTTTGGAGACAAAAGGCCGACCTGCCCATCCTCCTTGTTAGAGGAACGATACGGATTCTTTTAGAAGCGCATCTGCCATTTATCGTGATGACATGGATAACGTGGATGTACTGAAAACAAAAAATCCCAAATTCCGGGTCTCTTCATCAGTCAATTCGTCTTCCATCGGGTAACTCGGCATATTTCGGTCAATTCATATAACACCAAAATTCAAAACATTAGCAACCTACTAAAAACAAATAATAAAGTCGCTTGTTGGAGACACAGAGGCCTAATCCGACCTCAAAAGGAAACTCTATTGAAAAATGGAGTACATCTCAATTATTTAGGCCAGAAACTATTCTACCGGTCTAAGGATCGGGCCCTTGGAGTAGCCGTTGCCCGTCACAGACAACACCTGAACTATTTGCCCTCAAGACCACCGACCACAGATCACAGACCACCGAACCACAGGCAAAGGACCATCCAAAGATCCAGCGGACAAACCTGACCACAGACCTAGTCATTTCAGTGGAATCCTTGAACCAACGCCCTGACCATGGACAATCGACAAACAAACAAACAAACAATCGACAGAAAAGAGAACCGCTTTTATATGCAGGCGCTTTCAGAAAACGATCCATTCAAAGCCCGTTCCTTCTCATTCACCAAACGCTATATAGACGATATTCTCACTGTGGATAATCGCTATATAAATGACGCAGTGATTGATACATATCCACCTTCACTGGATTTTAAGGAAACTACCGATAGCCCTACAGGCGCATCACATTTAGATCTATATCTCTATAAAAATGAAGCGGGCTTTCTCTCTCTTCGACTTTATGACAAAATAGATGATTACAATTTCGACATCGTAAACTATCCCTTTCTGGACAGTAATATTCCAGTTGGACCTGCATATGGCGTACACATATCTCTCCTTGTAGCATTTGCTAGATCCTGTGACTGGCAGCACCCGTCCGGCAGCAGCAACCGGTCCCATACAACGGGTTTCGATTATACCATCCGTCCTGGAATATCACCCAACTGTGAAGTACCAACCCAAACCCGTTCAAAGGAATGAACAGAATGTAAATTCGAGGCTATCGAAGGATTTGTTCAAAGAAAGTATGGACGCCGAGATGGGCGAGACGTTGGAAGCCACAGAAAACAAGTTTGACCACGAAGGGTATTCGAAAGAGGAAGCCCCAATTTTAGCCCATAACACAATGGTACCCAGATTACGACGGGGATAACGTCAGCAGTATGTGGACCTCATGACTCATATGAAATTGCTGGACAAAGACCCAGTCCATATGGAAATCGAAAAAAAACGGCGTTGATGTTGAAAACCCCAGACGTGAGCTGGACAGCGGAGTATGTCAGAGCGATGGCACAGGAGAAGCATTTGTTTGAACGCATCATTAAGATCATTTTCCTTATTTCACCATGAGTACTGCTGAGTCCACCGTGATGTAAAATTTGAACCCAACGAGGATGTTCTAAGAGAAGCCTTACGTCAAGTCGACGTCCAAATCGATGCTATTATTGACACAGCTCAAGGTGGATCCACCGAGTCGGTCCAGCACAAACGCATGCGTAGTGATCTTATCACGCTCATAGATGTCAACCAATGGGTGACCGGGCATGTCTTCTGCTGCAAAAGAAACAGATTGTACCAGAAGAGGATATCAATAAAACTACCCATGCCCAGAATCTGCTGACCCTGCATGAGGCATTTCAAACCTTTATGGAGACGCAGCAGGAGACGGAAAATTATCTTCTTCAACCCCAACATAAAGATGACCGCTCATAGATGATCGACACTGCATAAGGCGTAGTGATAGGGCGTTGAGGTGTTGAGATGAGCATTAAGACGTAACGACGGACGTTGATGGGCGTAACTGCATTTCGATGAAGTAGTGGCAGTGCCATGGAATGTCTAGAAAAATCAGAGCTTCTGAGCTTATTTCACCAAGGTGTTGAGGCATTGAGCTGGGCGTTGGCGGGCCTCACTCACTCACACTCTCATTCACCATCTTTACTGCGTCCATGCGTTAAGATTGGCGTTGGGCACGCCTCACTCACTCTCACTAACAACGCCTCGCTCACTCACTCCCTCTCACTCTCTCTCACTCACTCACAAATCCAGTCACCATCGTCAGTGCGGCAATACGTTAAAACGGGCGTTGGGTACGCCTCAGTCACTCACGCATACACTTTTGTACCCACGATGGGTAGGTAACTCTAACATGGTAGATCAACCCACGTCTCCAGTATGTCTGGGATCATGAGTTGGGGATAAACATCAGCGTAAACCAGTCGCCTGTACAGATTAGTGTATACAGGTAGCCATGTCTCAATCGACACACTAATCCAGTCTGATGGTCTCCCAGGAACGCTTCACTTTGATATCTCCCGCGGCCCAATCGGGTCAATATTGGTCCGTCGCGACTCCAAAACGTCCATTCAAGTACACTTTTTCTACTGCGCATGTCTAGATAGAAGATATTCCCACACCACATCCTCTCAGTTGGACGCTCCCCTGCGAGTGCTTCAAATTGATACCTCACACGACCCAATAGGACCATTATGGGTCCGCCTCGACCCAAAACAGCCTTACAATCCCTCTTCCCATAATACACTACCTGCGCGTGCGCAGAATGTTAAAAACGGACGACACTCTAATCCAATCGGATGATCCCCACGAATGTATAATTTTGATATCTCCCGCAGCCCAATGGGGCCAGTATTGATCCGTCTCGACCCCAAAATGTCCATTCAAATACATGTTTCTCTACTGCGCATGCGTAGATAAACGACATTCCCGCCCGAGACCCATACCCCACGCATGCATCAAACTGATACTTCCCACAACCGAAGTATCGGACCACTATGGGTGCACCTAGACCCCAAAACGCCATCAGCGTCATCAGCACTTTTGAACAAAATTCAACGCATGGCAGCGAGACCCCTCTCATCGTCTTCCACGAAGAAGATGCCACACCCCATACCGCAAATGTCCATGAGTGGGTTCCCATTGGGACTAACATTGTCCACTGCGCCAGAATGGACTTGGCATGTCCCCCTCAGACCTACCTACATTTTTCAGCGAAAGTCAACCCATGAACTCGAGACCCCTCTCATCGTGTTCGACATTGCAAGACAAAGAAAAAAGTGCCACACCCCATACTAAAAGCCACAAGAAAAGAAAAACGACCACCCCAATACTTCCATACGGCAAATGTCCATGACCATGGCCGTATATAGATCTGCCCTCTGATAGGTATATTAGGGTATTTTCAACCTTGCCTAGTATGGGCGGACTCGTAGTGCAGCGGATAACGTGTCCGCTTCTGGAGCGCGCAGTGCGGGTTCGACCCGAGCTAGGACAAGTGGAGCTTATAACCTAGAAGCCATATCCGGGACCCTTGACTTTGATTATCCACCGGACAATCACGGAGATGACCGGACATTGCCGTAGTTGACTGGACGTTGCCGAAGATTTCCGTCTTCTGACCTGTGTGACGTCACTTACACCACTACGAACACTCCTAGTTTTGGCCAGGTGGCGAAAGGGCCCGTAGACGCCTCTTGACCATTTGAAAGAGGATTTCGAAGTCTCTTAAAATTTGACCTTTTAGCGCACTTTGCGACGTCACTTCTGGTTCCGGTAACGTGCCCGAAACTAACCTTTGACCCCTGCGCGCCATTATAATCTGGCATTGTCCGCATGCGCATGGGTCAAAGGTCAGTTCCGGTCACGTGAACGGAAGGGAAGTGACGCCACAAAGTGCACTCAGAGGTCACTTCTATCTCCTTTCCCCTTTCCCCTTTCTATACCACTGGGATTACTACCAAACACCCTGCCAAACCCATACCGACTTTTCTGTTCATCCTGATGTCATTTTGACCCTATTTTCATACCCTCCCTCTCCGAATAGAGGATCGTGAGTAAATTTGAGAAGGCGGCCATGTGAGGTACCAAAAAAAGTTATGTTTTCGTAATTTGTCTTCAAAATTCCTGCTTTTCGTCGACGAAATATGGGCAACATCTATTATATTTTACACCAGGCTTGTATTTACTAATTTATCATACGTTTTTTTCCAAGAAATATCACAAATAAAAAATGCAAAAAAATCGACCCAAAAATGCTCGTTTTGAATATGACCGCACTGTGACGTCATCAAGGGGCCATCATAATTTTTTTCCGTATCCTGGAGCCTAACCCAAGGGTAAAGTGTGATACGATTCAGCCCCATAGCTCGACGGGTAAAAACATACCCCAAAACGCCCGGGCCAGATAGGATTAATGATAGGGCATATTGGTTGAGTTCCGATGCATGTAGATGGCGAATCCAGGACCAACAAAAAGCGTAATCCTTCGGAAATGCACATTTTGACAGGAAAATATTCACTTAATTGAATCTGCCAGAAGCGCTCGATCTTGCCGAACGTTTAAAGGTCACGGCTTTCTTGATGGTTTCATTTCTCTCAGTTTTACTGGATTCATCAATCACACAAAGCTATGACGTAATGATTTCAGATTTGCTCTAAAATGAAACCGGAATACGAATGGTCTTTTTTGCTGCGAGGCAATTGATATAGTTAGCAATACACTACGTAGTTCATATTTGATCCCTTCAATCCGAGTAGTTACTTGTATGTGTTATTAGTCAGAAGTGTCTTGTGTCCAATAAGTTTCTGTGGATTCTGCTACTGAGCGAATTAGATAGTCAAAACGAATCGTACCGAAAGTGTTACCATTAGTGGTTCAGCTGACCGACTTAAGATTGCCAAGGAATGACCATTTCAATGCCCGATTGATGGAATCCAAAGTCAAACTAGACTGCAAGCACCTAGTTCCCTTGCTTCATATAATATTTGCCAACCCCGCTTTCTGCAAATGCAATGCACAAGGACATGCGCATATCATCCGCATACGTCTTCCCTCAAGTTTTCAAGTCGAACTCATAAAGTAGTCAACCAGACTACGTGTGTTCAATCGTTTAGTTTGTGCACAGGTCTACGATTTAGGTGGTCATATTTGCCATCGTGGTGATTTAAGCTAAAACTACCACAGTGAATGGGTGGGGGTGGACATTTCGGTGGATCTGACGCTAGACCACCTGAAAGCACAGGCTCCAGTGTCTGGACAGTAGAATTTAAATTCAGTATAATTTAAATAATTTAATTTTTTTTAAGTCCTCCTATAATACAGAGAGGAAAAGGTATTGCATGCGCCATATTGGATTTGCCCGCCAAATACGAAAAAACAAAGTAAAGTTTTCACATTAAAAACTGTTTAACTGACCGTGTTACTGGTGTCCACTCAATTTTGAAACCTTTGTTATGCCATCTAAAACAGTAAACTTACGGCTTCTGTCAGCCGCTCTCTTCCTCGTCTGGGACGTAAATTGCTGTCTACGTCATCGCTTTCGGGACGCTAAACCCGCACTAAATTATTCGAGCCATCTCATTGGTCAATTATCGGGACTAGTTTTTGCGGGAATGAAATCTTCACGAACCGAGGAAAACATCGTCGTGGACAAGACTTAATCATGTCGACTTTGACGAGAGAACAGCGTTATGCCTGCTCGTTGGTGGATCCGGGACATAATGTGGTAATATTAGGCCAGGCAGGAACCGGTAAAAGCTTCCTTATAAATGAAATTCGACGACGCCTTGAGCGGCAGGGGAAGCGAGTGGCCCTTACTGCCAGCACTGGGGTGGCCTCCAAACAGCTGTTCGGGGGGGTGGTTTTACATTCATGGGCAGGCCTGAGAGATGGACGCTACACCAACACTGATTTGCTGAGGCGATTGAAAGAAGAGGAAGACCAGAAAATATTCAACAGAATAATATCCACAGATGTCCTCATCATTGATGAAATCAGCATGATCAGCCAAAAGATATTTGATCAGGTAGGTTAAACTTAGATGGAGGTAAAATCACCTGCTGTGTTTTTACCTCCGTGGATTAAGTTAGAGAGAATAGCCCAATGGGATATATAGCCCAAGTGGAACAATAACGCACTTGTTAACGGAAATCACTCTCCCCTCCCCCCTCACCCCTCCCCCCTTCCTGCAGGGAAGGGTGGTGCATGGCCGGCGTCATGCATTAAGCTACAAGTGTCGAAATCTGGGCGTCTCATAATAAGCTACATTGTAAATTCATCAGTTCATATTAGTTACAAATATGACCATACAAATGAATTCATGCACTTTATTCAGCTGAGCATTCATCGCCAATGATATGCCAGGCATATTCTGGCCCAAAAGTGTGGTGTGGGGCATGGGTAGGGGTAGGGGTCATGACAGGGGTACATGTTGTCCCAAACATGCCCCAGACGGTGGGGGTATATGTTGGGGGTAATACCAATTGATTTGTGGTGGGGTATTTCCCATTATGCATAATATCCCAAGTGGACTATCCTGCTATATTGGGCTGTCCAGCAGAACGATTATTCATAATTCATAAACCACTGACCTCATACTTTACAACACACTAAGCGACTGCTCCCTATGTTGTAGCATAAGAGTTATATGCTGTTCATGTGAAGTTATATGCTGTTCATGTGACCATGAACAATTTAAAAATTTATATTTTCCAAAAGAAAAGGATACACAAACTGTTACGTGTCCTGTCAATACCAATATTAATCAAGCTTCACAGCAATATTCCATTAGTTAAAAAATCACCACAAAATTTTGTTTAATCTGAAGTAATTTAGTGCAAAAATGGTATTTTTTTTTTACAAAACTGTAGACATGTTTATCAACTGATGGCAGAAATTTTGTGGTTTATGAATTATGAACAGTTGAGCTCCACTCAGGAGCCTGGCTGAGATGGCTAGTATATGCTGAAGAGCCCCATTTCAGCTCGGGGCAAGGTTAAAAATCGCAAATCTGCCTATGCTGTGAAATTACATTATATAAAAATACATTTTTGACTGGATCGTCTTGGTTTTATAACAAACATAATGACAAGATGCTTTGAATTTTACAAATTGAAAGGTCCAAATGCAGCCAACGTGTTATTAAACCTACCATATTAATATCTCTGCGTCTTTCGACAATTTTGACATTTTGAAAACAATTTCGTATTTCCCGCAAAAACTAGTCCCGATAATTGACCAATGAGATGGCTCGAATAATTTAGTGCGGGTTTAGCGTCCCGAAAGCGATGACGTAGACAGCAATTTACGTCCCGGACGAGGCAGAGAGCGGCTGACAGAAGCCGTAAGTTTAGTTTTCAGAGATGGATTTATACCAATAAAACGGCGATCTGAGATTTCCCGTAGGGTTAGATGGCATAACAAAGGTTTCAAAATTGAGTGGACACCAGTAACACGGTCAGTTAAACAGTTTTTAATGTGAAAACTTTACTTTGTTTTTTCGTATTTGGCGGGCAAATCTAATATGGCGCATGCAATACCTTTTCCTCTCTGTATTATAGGATGACTTAAAAAAAATTAAATTATTTAAATTATACTGAATTTAAATTCTACTGTCCAGACACTGGGGCCTGTGCCTGAAAGTTGTCATTTTGACCACCTTATCTCTTGTGAAATAAGTTGTATAGAATTACAATGTGCTGGTAACACATACCTTTCTCTCGCTGCTCTGACTCTACCTTACCACTAAAGGTACAGTCTACCACGTGTTTCGTGAGCGTTTCCAATCGTAGTCCCGCCTTTCTCACTTCTGAGTTCGGGTCCTTAAACGGTTGCCCAACTTCGCCAAGAGATCGATAGTACACACCATACTTTATGTTTCTAAACTCATCTTGTAAACACGAGAATGCACTAACCATTAGACATGATGAAATTTATCGAGGTAACCTTTGGAAGATGATCTAAGCAGGTTTCACACACCACTAAATCGTAAGATTCTGCAAAGGGGAAGGGGGACTGCAAATCTTTCAAGTGTTCTGCTAAAATTCCAGAAATTCAGGTCTTTGTAGTCAGTTGTTTATGTTTGGTAACAGTTCTGTGTATTATTTTCTTCTTCCTACTATACGATAATTCAAAAATTGTACCACAGAAAACGGAATCCACAACTTTCGAAAACTTCATCGACTGCCTCCCATTGTTTTTGGAACGTAACGTAAACGACCATCTTGCAATTTGCCAGCCGTCTTTATAGATTTCAGACAAAAGTGGATATGATAAGAAAGAGAGAACCACTGACTGTGTAAACACCTCCTCTTACACAAAGGAGTGTACATTTATGAAAGGGCAACTCGCAATTCCTGAACGGAACACATTTTTTTAATCTTTTTATCACATTGGAATTATTTAGAGGTATATTACGTTAGTTGGCAATGGTGGATTGGTCACCAAAATTCCGTTAGTTATCATATATTTGTCTCAGAGTTTATTGACTAATTTATTTTCTGTCATTATTAATTCTTTAGCTTATATTCAATAACTTTAAAGGAATAGAAAACCCTAAGGCGATGCATACGAATATCGAAAGAACTAGATCATTAGTATTCGAAAAACAAAACAAATCAGCTTTTCTAGTAATTCCGAATGAATGAGAACATTTTGAACATCAGAGTTATTGCCCAGAACAAGAATCCGTGGAGGTCGCCATTTTAACAAGCCTGAGAGCCGTTAGGCAATGAAAATCCTTTAAATATCACCTGACATTATTTCTGTGACGTAGTTGGGCCCCAGGCAGAGTAGCTAATAACATGGAGACCAATTGTAAATTATTGTGTCGATGGCTTTGACAGATCGGTGGACCTTTTTTTAGGCTCCGAGACGATTATGAGGATCGTGATATATGAATGTCGAATTGATATACAGGTTGACATGTCGCATTTTGCATATGATTTCACAAACTCTCTTTCTGAGGCAAGAATATCAGGCCACATCACCCGATAGCAGTAGAAGAAACGCTGCTAATGTTGCCGTTGTTGTTGTTTACTGCTTTACCTTATGGGATAGAGCCCGGATGAGATCGGGATAATTGTCGCAGCGCCATCTACATAAAAAACAGTATGGCCCATCAAACGTCACAGTCATTCCAACATGTCGCAGATCATAAAGTGTTAAAGTGTGAACGATAAATCGGTGTTTACTCAGCTGTAGAATTTTGTTAATTTTTTCTACGGGTGTTTTTGGAATCTGATGGTATAATTCTGTCATGTCGAGCACGAGTTTACGCAGAGTTTACTATTCCTTTAAAATATCCCCGATATGGTGAAATTATGTGTGTTGACTGAGGTGATGGTAGACAGAGCTCAAAAGAAATTATTGCTTTCCAACGCGAGCTTCAGCTGTAACATTATGAAGTTAGAGTTGATAAGATGGAAGTCGATAAATTTGCATCTTTATTCGGCTTTAAACCCATAGTCATTTTTGGAGAAAAGTTTTAACGGATGCAATTCGAAACAAGAATAATGAAAAAACAACCACAACACAAACAAACCTGTGTTATTATTCCTTCTTTCACCAGATCTTTCCAGACATCAGCCATACAACGAAAAAGTTCTTTGTATCGGACGCTATCGGCTGGGCTTACAGAAATCAAGTAGCCACCTAAATTATGACAGAGTTGTTAGTACCTTGTTTTGGGTAAATTCGTGCATACACACTAAATACGAACTATTAGCATATCCTAATGGCCAGGACAAGGCCTGTATGAATCATGTTTATTTGCCCATGAGTACACATTTTTCCTCAATTTCTACATGTATAACGTAGCCCAGCACATATATCATTCTGCGTAGGTTTGAAATGAACTGTATTTTATTTATTTATTTATTTGACCATATTCATAGAGGGTAGCCTATTCAGTGAAAAACACTGATCTCCCACAGAGCCCTGTTACATGCTCACAGTCACACCACAGTAATAAACTATAACACTGATCTCCCACAGAGCCCTGTTACATGCTCACAGTCACACCACAGTAATAAACTATAACACTGATCTCCCACAGGGCCCTGTTACATGCTCACAGTCACACCACAGTAATAAACTATAACACTGATCTCCCACAGGGCCCTGTTACATGCTCACAGTCACACCACAGTAATAAACTATAACACTGATCACCCACAGGGCCCTGTTACATGCTCACAGCCACACCACAGTAATAAACTATAACACTGATCTCCCACAGGGCCCTGTTACATGCTCACAGCCACAGCACAGTAATAAACTATAACACTGATCACCCACAGGGCCCTGTTACATGCTCACAGCCACACCCCAGTAATAAACTATAACACTGATCTCCCACAGAGCCCTGTTACATGCTCACAGTCACACCACAGTAATAAACTATAACACTGATCTCCCACAGGGCCCTGTTACATGCTCACAGCCACACCACAGTAATAAACTATAACACTGCTCTCCCACAGGGCCCTGTTACATGCTCACAGCCACACCACAGTAATAAACTATAACACTGCTCTCCCACAGGGCCCTGTTACATGCTCACAGTCACACCACAGTAATAAACTATAACACTGATCTCCCACAGGGCCCTGTTACATGCTCACAGTCACACCACAGTAATAAACTATAACACTGATCTCCCACAGAGCCCTGTTACATGCTCACAGTCACACCACAGTAATAAACTA
>JAVTVY010032943.1:0-15232 GCA_036873755.1 Hanleya hanleyi
TATTCCAGTCAAGAATACACATGTAAATACCTATGTAATCTATTTGGTGGGCCGCGAAATCCGTAAGGGAAGCGGCCCTTAAAAGTCAATCAATAAATAATGGGACGAATATTTTTCGTCCCAGTATAGGCTGACGAATATCAACAGTTCATTTTATTCTAATTACGTTATACCATGGAGTTAAATAAGACTTATTTAACTCCATGGTTATACTAACTTAAAAAGCTTGAGATCAAGTAAGCATATTATGCTAAAATAAACAATCTCGTAAACGAAAACGAGGAATGGTTCCCTGGTGAGTAAAAATAATTTCTACCCAATTATTAAGGCAAAAAGAGGATTTGAGAACGGGAAGCATAATAAACACATCCTGTATCTATTACAAATGAAATATATTGTATACGGTGAGCGTGTGCTGCTAAAATTTTGATATACAAGAGCTGAAAATACATGTTCGACAACTTATTTACGAAATTGAATAATCTCTGTTTGCCGGCATGATCTGAAATAATGGTTCTTTCATAATTTGAGAACGGTACGTGTGATGATACACTTTGATTGAAATTGTAGTTTAAGGGCCGCTTCCCATTCGGATTTCGCGGCCCATCAACTCAATGTTTTATTTGAATTTCGCGGTACATTACTTTGTTTATTGAATTTCTTTTCCAGTGCTAAATGTATAAATAAATAAATAAATAAATAACAATGAGAGATTAGTAGGAGATATCAATAGAAGTAAATAAGAATCGCTATATGTACAAGTTCGTAAGTCTCTTTTTGGTTTTTGGTTAAGTTATACTGGTAAATATGAGTTCACTGTAATCGCGTGTATGATTCCTTTGTCTTGGTACCCCTTTGAACGCACAAAGCCGTCCAGAAAAAACTGGGAGAACCATGGGCGTTTTCAGGATTTTTTGGATCGACTTCACTAACGACGCCCTTGG
Organism: Hanleya hanleyi; assembly: GCA_036873755.1. Lineage (NCBI taxonomy): Eukaryota > Metazoa > Mollusca > Polyplacophora > Lepidopleurida > Hanleyidae > Hanleya > Hanleya hanleyi. The sequence continues at coordinate 945 of JAVTVY010032943.1, forward strand.
GAGCAGGGTGGGTTCTTCCAGAAATCTGTGCCTGTAACAATTGCTTGGAGTGTGTATTGGGGCACAGGACGGCAGGTCTACGTCCTATATTGCGTGAAAGTCAAAGGATCATATTCTGTGTTAATTAAGGCGTCAGTTCGGTGTCATCTATGGGTTATCGTGTCGGTGTGGTTTAGGATGTGATGTTCTGGTTCCGGAGGTTTCTTGTTGTGCGGCGATGTTGGTATTCTTGTGATCGTCATCCGTCTTCTGTTTTCAGTCTTGTCCAGCCCGTCTTTGGTCTTCGGTGTGCCGTGAGGTACTGTTTAAAATTTTTTGTCGTCGTCAGTGTTCTGATTGTTGTCTGTTTGATGAGGACCTTCATCGTGTTCATCTCCATTTCTGAAAGTATAAGATGAAACACTGTGTAGTATTCATTTTTGTGAGTGACATTATCTGTGTGCGTGGTTGTTTCTTGGACGTGTGCTAATGATTTATGTCCTTGGTTGTTGAATTGGTAGCGGCCTTTAGGTTTTGGAGACGAATGTGGTTACCGGCCCACACGGAACATGGTATCTCCGGTGCCCACATTGCCTATTTTATTGCGAAAGATAGATTTTTGGCCAATATTGTCGCAGGGATGTGATGATACACGCATATAACCTCATCATATAAAACATGTTTTCAGCAAGTGTCAAGCTGGAAAAATTTAAATCCTAATATAATTTATAATAGAAACGATGTAAGTGATGTGCCTATCACTGTTGGGTCAAAATGGTCTCTCTTTCCCTCCATGGTCAAACTCAACACTTCCCGGCGGCGTGCACAGCGGGCGGCTAAGTACCAATTCACATTTCCAATACACTCAACTTATAATAGCTTTGATGACGTCGATGGGGCGCATGCGCGGGAATCCGACAACTGCCGAACATGACCGAACCTGCTTTAATCCCCCAAATACACACAGGCTAATCCGACGAATCCCTGCTGTGGCGGAATCGTACATTGAACACTTTGATCTGGCGGAGTTGTCTCTCCTTCTATATTTTAACTCCATGCTGCAACAAAGCAAGAATGGCAAGATATTTAACATACATGGAGACTATGTACCACATAATTTATTTGTTTCGCTGCCAGATATGTTATATTGCTGAATAATTTTCGAACACTGGTACCTGTGTTCCACAAAATGCACACCCCTCCATCGCGATGACAATACGCACCTATTAGCTTGTCAATGTGTTCATATTTCGCCGGACTAATACGTAAAATAAATTCAAGTTTCCAATAATGAACCAAAAGCTTATGTAAGTAACAGTTTTGCAGGAGTAACAGTAACGACTGGAAAACAGAGAAAAACTAATTAATAGCTTGTTCAGTTCAAAGGAAATGTGGGATCTTACTGTTTTCCGGCCGAAAACGAAAGTAAAATGATCCCACACCTCACCTTTACTTTGACGCATATAGTCACTAGTCTAAAATGGCAGAAAACAAAGCCTTACTATTTAAAAGGGTTGTATGATTCGAGATAAAATGCGACGTGGTGCGTTTTATCAGGAGACATTCATCAGGATGTCTCCAGAATGTAAGATCTCACAGTTCCATTGAGCTACACAAGCGATTTTAAATTATTTTCCCTCTGTTTTCCAGTCGTTACTGTTAATCTTGCAAAATAGTTACTTACATACGCTTTTGTTCATTATTGGAAACTTGAATTTAATTTACGTATTAGTCCGGCGAAATAGTAACACATTGACAAGCTAATAGATGCGAATTGTCCTCTCGATTGAGGGGTGTACATTTTGTGAAATACAGGTACCAGTGTTCGAAAATTAATCAGCAAAAAAACCAAACATTTCAGACAGCGAAACAAATATATTATGTTGTACATAGTCTCCATGCATGCAAAATATCTTGTCATCCTTGCTACACTGTAAAAACGGCCAATTTCAGTGAGTAAATGTTCAACCTGTTATCAGTTCAACGTTGAACCAATTTTTAATGACAGTAAACGTTTACCCGGAATCTGGTTGAACGTTTTCAGTTCGAATTCAAACATATATTGATACTTGCATGGAGGTAAACGTTGAACCTGTTATTGGTTCTTCTTTCAACCTATAACTGGTTCTACGTATAACCACATGATACTAGCTTGGGCGTAAACGTTGAACCTATTATTGGTTCTACGTTCAACCTATAACTGGTTATACGTTCAACCACATGAAACTCCGTGCATGGTAAAACGACACCAACATGACCGAAACAATGGGATATGAATGTCTGAGAACAGGGAGTAATTTTCTTATTAATATTAAGTTAAATTCTGCAGATTTTTCCAAATAAACCATGTGGTTATGCTTAAAACTGAATGTCCAAGTCGTTAATAACGCGTGTCGATTTGGGAAACTTCGCTGTTATGCACTTATTTTGATGGCATATTACTATTTTCGCTCATAAAATAGCCTATCAACAGTCAGAAACAATCATAGAAGTTATCAAAAATGAAAGACTTATTACTGTTGTGTGGGTCAAAATTATTCTCGACCGAGTATACGTTCAACTGTTTTTCGGTTCAACGTATTTCCCGCCCTCGTTATTGTTTTTCCCGCGGTGGTCGTCCAAAGAACCACTTTTTGGTTCAACGTTCAACTGGACTATGGTTCAACTGGTCATCGGTTATCGTCCTTCGTTTTATGAAGCGCCACCTACTGGATTGCAGTGTGAGGAGGAGAGAGAACGTGTGGTGTTGTTGGCAGCTTAACAATGAACATTACTCGTCCCGTTACATCTGTTTTCTGGTAAGTAATATGGACAAACAATTGTTTGAACTGAATACGTTACGCACAGATATCTCGTCCCCATTGCTTTCGCTTTATGTTTTGAAATCGAAGCTGTGTCGAAAACTGGGCTATGCTTCATTGTTCATTCTCCGTTCATTTATTCATTGCGTGAAAGAATTTTGCTGTCTGTTGTCTGTTTTAATATGTCATTGATATAATTTACTGTTACCACTTGGCGGTATTTTGCAATTTCCAATCACTTATTACATTTAGCATGTCGTTTTTCCATACCAGTTGTGGATGAGTGCAATCTAAGGCCCTTACAGGCTATTTAATTTCCTATGTATTTCCTGCAGGTATTTCCAAAAAAGAATTAATTAAACTGTCACTATATCTGCATAGGTCAACAGCTATATACATATGGATACCAGTAATTATCAGCCGCGTTGTCCACAAAAATACTTGCAATACGCTTTGTGGCTTGTTGAACTCTAAGGTCCTTGCAAACTAATATGCATTAATCTCCTATTCCAAAAAAAATTCCTATGCATGTTATAATCCTATAATAATTCAAAACATCTATTAACATTCAGTCACCCCTCAATTTTGCCTGAAATTCTAATCAGTCCAATGAATTTATAATAGTTACATAATGTGATTATGTCGTAAGACTGTATCAAATGTTGGCAACATTTTGTGTCCAATGGGGTAATATCATGTCAACATTGTGTAACTGTTTATCCAGTGATCAAGTGAGAAGTGTGAGAAGTCCAGCTGCCCTAGTGCCTGATCGACGAAGAAGTCATTTTGATGTTTATGAAATACACCATGATGGATGACAAGTAGTACCGGTAAGTGAATACATTACAAGGACACAATCAAAGGAAATTTGAGAAGTCATTGATAACACAATCAAAGGAAATTTGAGAAGTCATTGATAAGACTTGATAAATGATACATCATAACTGTACCATGTATTACCACATAACCCCCCACCCCCAGCATGCCCACTACATAACCCCTCCCCCCCACCATGCCCACTACACACACATCCAGTTAGGGGGGAGGGGGGTGTCAAGAGGCAAATGGATGAGATTTACAAACATGCAACATAGGGTGGTAGCTACCAAATTAGTATACTATAATATCCATGTTAGTAATTATGATTTTTTTTCCAATCCAGATAAGGGGGCATGGTGGTAAAGTGTGTGTGTGGGGGAGGAGGGGGGGGGGGGTGGTGAAAATATATACTATTTTTATGTGGCAAGACCATGTGGGATTGATTTCATGAGATATTCCCGAGGCAGGGTGGTGGCATGAGAAATTGCCAGGGGTTGCGAGGGGCCGAGTGAGTGAGGGCTTGTCATGAAAATCGGGATATTTCCCCCAACCTTTATGAATAAATTAGTTATATTAGATCTTACTCCATTTAATATTTTCTCCTACAGAAAGTGTAACAGGGAGAAGGTCAGAAAGAAGCCATTTGTTTGAGTCTGACTGTTGGAGGAAGATGAAGGAGGCGACAGTGTATATGGCTCCCACAGAGTGAACATCATCATCTTGTGATGGATTTTATCACGATTGAAGATGTAAGGAATAATCTGTCATTTTCAATGCTAATAATCAGATATATGATGCTCACAAGTGATTTTCGCAAGTGACAAGTAAAAAGAAAACTGACTTGTCGCCTGCGACAACAAAGCCATGAAGTGCCGTTTTTATTTGTAACAGATATATACTTCGCCTAACAAAACAATGTGTGTAGCATAGTTTCCGCAGGCCTCGAAGTTGATAAAATTTATGTGATTTCATGGCCCGTATGACCGATGTCGTTGTTGTGACTGTCGTTTTGAAAACCGCTCTCCTGTGCGCGAAGATAGAAAATAACCATGTGACAAGTCAAGTGATTATGGTACGCGCGATTTCATTAGTCTAATAACTCCATCCAGCCAATCAGCGTAGCTGATAGAATCTGAATGCAGCCTAGCGATAACACGTTTGGTCATGGTGGTTCGGTCATTTTGGTTGAATAGAGCGTTAGTGGCAACTATTCTTCGACAGTAATATGGATCGTTTTCTGAAACGTCGGAATGAAATCCCAGTCACAAGAAGGCAGAACAATCAAAAATTTCTTGCCAAAAATTATCCGTCGAAAGAGTGACTCACATGATATTGAAAACATTCTTTCCCTTGTAAAAATACTGGTTCTACTGTCTGTCACAGATAATATATCCGGCGGTATTTCGGAGACAATTGATCGGGGGATATTGAAACTTCACACAGGAAATAAAATAAAAAGTGCTAATTTTATTCCAAAGTATCAAGAGAATCCTTCCAGTAGTTCTCAACAAATCGCGAAAACAGCAATTAGATGGGAGATTTGTAGGTTATTTTTTGACGCCATGACACCAAGTCTGCATGTTATATAACATTGGCAGGTCAATGTCATCGTAGCCCCAAAATAACATGGTAGGTATTGGTGATTTTCGTCAATTCCCAGATTAATTACATATGGGGGAATTTTTTTTTTAAGTTTATATACTGTGTGAAGTTTTAAAGCTGTACGATAAATTTTCTGTGTATTGCAAAACTTGGGGACAAATTACAAAAATCGGCAGACGACGCTGATTATCCTAATTACTTTCCTTCACCTAAGCCAATCAAAATGGTAATTTGTCTGTATACATGGTGTAGTCTGTCTGTCTGTGTATTCTACTACCCAAATAAATACACTAAAAGAATAACAGAACAAAGTCTGAATCTAATTGGTTGTTCTATTTCATGAAAAATTAGAACACAGTTATATAAGGAAGTCAAAACTTGGTAATATTTTGAGACAACTACTGTCAACAAGGTGACAAGTAAAAAAAAATAGTCCCTTGTCACCTGGGACAAGTAAAGTTTTACAAACATTTCAAGAATGGTACTTACAAATGTAAGCTTATATTGACAGGATAGTGAAGACAAATTATATTGCACAATTCTTTATTTGTTTAATAGGACCAACTGCTTGCAAGAAAGATCAGAGACACGTCACAGTGCGGATCATTACATTACAGGGTTTCGGATGATACATTACAGGGTTTCGGGTGATGGTGGAAGTGTGTGCATTATTTCATAACTTGGACTATGTGAAATAATTGGTCTCTGATATGCCTGCATCACAAGATAATGGCTACCGGTATCATTGGATGTGACAAAAGATGAAATGGTAATGTGATACAACAAATATTCAGGCTAAAGCTGTGGTACCATATTACATATACAATGTAGAAGAGGAACAAAATGGAACTGTTGAATCTTCACCATTCCTGAACACCCTTACAAAAAAATCAACCACAATGGCCGGCATACTACTGGTGATAGAAAAGTGACACCATCGTATGCAAACAAAGTCTCATTACTGTGATAGAATGATGAACAATGTGGATATACCTGTAGCCCTCTCATCTGTTGAAGCAGATGGCCCAACATAACACTCTGCAGCTACATGTAGATGAGAAGACAAGGATGTTGTTTACTATGAATTAACTGTGATGTTGAATACAAGAAAACAATGCAACACTCGATATATCACAAATCATCGATACATGACGAATAATTGACTTCAGATACAAAAGTCAATGTCTGACCACCATTACATGTACTCTGTACAGGAAGGTGGATATAAATTTTTATTTACCATATTATGACTCTGTATGTCCCAGATCATTAATACATTGTGTAATATAATTTGACTCGGGTACATAAGTCACTGTGTGAATTCTGACCACCTATACTCTTTGTAGGAAGGTCTTACACACTTCAAGTGTGTATTTAGGTCCCATAACTAAACTTTGATAAAATGCAATTAGCTAGCTCACTCAAACTAAACTGTGATAATGTGCAATTAACTGGCTCTCTCAAATACCCCTGATCAGTGATAAGTTGGACACACATAAACTATGTAAGTATGTCCCATTACTAAACTGTGATAAAATGCAATTAAATAATTCTCTCAATCATCCCAGATCAGTGATGTTAAATACATGTACTCGGAATACATAGGTCGCTGTGTGAAGTCCGATCACCTATACTCTGTGTAGGAAGGTTGGACACACATAAACTATGTATATAGGCCCCAACTAATATGTGATAAAATGCAATTAGCTAGCTCACTCAAATCATTGATATTACATGTACTCAGAATACATAGGTCGCTGTGTGAAGTCCGATCACCTATACTATGTGTAGGAAGGTTGGACACACATAAACTATATATGTAGGTCCCATAACTAATCTGTGATAAAATGCAATTAACTAGCTCACTCAAATCAGTGATATAACATGTACTCAGAATACATAGGTCGCTGTGTGAAGTCCGCTCACCTATACTATGTGTAGGAAGGTTGGACACACATAAACTATGTATGTAGGTCCCATAACTAATCTGTGATAAAATGCAATTAACTAGCTCACTCAAATCAGTGATATTACATGTACTCAGAATACATAGTTCGCTGTGTGAAGTCCGATCACCTATACTATGTGTAGGAAGGTTGGACACACATAAAGTATGTATGTAGGTCCCATAACTAATCTGTGATAAAATGCAATTAACTAGCTCACTCAAATCAGTGATATAACATGTACTCAGAATACATAGGTCGCTGTGTGAAGTCCGATCACCTATACTATGTGTAGGAAGGTTGGAAACACATAAACTATGTATGTAGGTCCCATAACTAATCTGATAAAATGCAGTTAACTATCTCACTCAAATATCCCAGATCAGTGATATTACAATACATGTACTCGGAATACATAGGTCGCTGTGTGAAGTCCGATCACCTGTACTCTGTGTAGGAAGGTTGGACACACATAAACTATGTATATAGGTCCCAACTAATATGTGATAAAATGCAATTAACTAGCTCACTCAAATCATTGATATTACATGTACTCAGAATATAGGTCGCTGTGTGAAGTCCGATCACCTATACTATGTGTAGGAAGGTTGGACACACATAAACTATGTATGTAGGTCCCATAACTAATCTGTGATAAAATGCAATTAACTAGCTCACTCAAATCAGTGATATAACATGTACTCAGAATACATAGGTCGCTGTGTGAAGTCCGATCACCTATACTATGTGTAGGAAGATGGACACACATAAACTATGTATGTAGGTCCCATAACTAATCTGTGATAAAATGCAATTAACTAGCTCACTCAAATCAGTGATATAACATGTACTCAGAATACATAGGTCGCTGTGTGAAGTCTGATCACCTATACTATGTGTAGGGAGGTTGGACACACATAAACTATGTATGTAGGTCCCAAAACTAAACTGTGATAAAATGCAATTAACTTGCTCACTCAAATATTTCAGATCAGTGATATTAACAGACAATTATGCCATATGTATACAGTAATATTTCATCATACAGCAGTAAGCTAAAAAAAAGTTAATAATAATCATGATAATCATTTTGCATCTTGAAGTTTTCATTCCTTAGATGAGGAGTGTTATGAGTCTAACATCAGTTGAAAAGGAGGCATCAAACTTATTGTAGGTGGTACCATCTTGGATGTTACTAAACCTCCACAGACTCCCTTCCCCATTATTGTAACCCCTGTTACTTGTGGTTTCTGTGATTCATGAATTGGTAGAATTCAATGTTTACATATTAGCTTTTCATATCTTTAGTTGTTCATTTGATTGCAAACAGTCTAGTGTTTATTTAGAGCATTCATAAAGTTAGACCGCGGTTCACATGCAGTTCCTTATTCGTCATCCAGCGACTCATAGCCGCACCCCAAGCAGCGCCCCCTGGCGTCAGATTTGGGATACAAATATGCAAAGATATCGATACCACATGAACTCTTGTATATAGATGAAGCTAGGTATTTGTATTGTTAGAAATCAGATCTGTTATTAGATTATATCCGAATATGATTTAAATATATTAATTTTATTTCAATTAGTGTGTATTTGTTGATGTATGTTCTGAAATATCCTTCACTTTCTTACAGGTTGATATACTTTTCACTGATGACTGCAAGAAATAACACTGGGATGTAACTTTGTTGCTCATATGGTTCCGATGTATTTGCAAGAATTTAGAATTTAACTAAATCTGCAAATACATGTACAATTTGCACCACAACAATCCGGTGCAGATTTCATTTAAATCTGCATCTGGATAAACGTTAAACCTTGATGTGGTTGTACGTTTAACCTTGATGTGGTTGTACGTTGAACTTATTTCTGAGAAAACATTGAACCTGAATCTGGTTATAGGTTGAACCAGTAATTGGTTATAGGTAACACCAAATTTTGGTTAAGGGTTTTCCATGGTTAAACGTTGAACCAGAAACAGGTTCAACGTTTACCTTTCAGTTCAACGTTACACCTTTTCGTGGTTGAACGTTTAACCTCATTTCAGTTCAACGTTAAACCTTGATGTGGTTGTACGTTTAACCTTGATGTGGTTGTACGTTGAACCTATTTCTGAGAAAACATTGAACCTGAATCTGGTTATACGTTGAACCAGTAATTGGTTATAGGTAACACCAAATTTTGGTTCAGGGTTTTCCATGGTTAAACGTTGAACCGGAAACTGGTTCAACCTTTACCTTTCAGTTCAATGTTACACCTTTTCGTGGTTGTACGTTTAACCTCATTTCAGTTCAACGTTGAAATTTGCTTGGTGCTACGTTGAACCAGTTTATGGTTGCAACCGGGTTACATCCACTTTATGGTTGAACGTTTACTCAGCGTTTTTACAGTGTGCGATAACGCGAGAATTAAACCATTTGGTGCCTTCTCGCTCCATCACGAGAAAAGCGATCGGAAATACGGGTGTCGGTGAACTTCAAAAACCCTTCTTTACTCTGAAACAAGGCTTAATCAGCGATCATAGTTTTTTAGGGAGGAGAAAACTAGAAAACGCTGTGAAAAGCCAAATTTTGTCTTTGATCCCAAAGTCACCGATGCCTTTCTTGTGGATTATGCAGCTTTGTAGCTTACCATTTGTATCATATACGGGTAATAAAGTTAGGATGAATTTTGTTGTGTTCTTTAATCTGTGAAAATCTGGTACTCATAGGTGAAGATTAGTGAAGAAACACGTAATACTTGAAAGTGAAGATAAATAAGTCAATTATGGGTGATTGGCGATATCTTGTTAAGAATTATAATTCCAGATATTTTGTATTTTCTCATTTAGGGGCAAATAATTATGATATGCCAAACTGTTATTCTCTGATCAAGTATTTTATTCTGGATGTAAAACGGTAAATACACCGAATTGAGCGAACGTCTTATATCGCTACCATCTTCGCAAAAAGATAAAACATTTGTGATATTAAAACGACACTTTATTATTTTTATAAAGGTAATAAGGTAAAAGGTAACACTTGTGATACATGACAATTTATAATTATAGGTCTGCCTTGGAGAAATTTATGTATTTTTCATCCAGAGTCATCATCCGAACGCATGGCACGATCATACGTAGAAATTTCTGCTCTAAGACATGCGGTAACGGGTGCAATCTGAGTGTATTAGAGCGTTTCCCAATTGGGGACATCCGATTGGTCCCGTGACATCCGACATCGGCGCAATCACATGCATAGAACGAAGACACACCTCAGGAAAACGATCGATTAAAATGATCCCTTGGTGGGCCTTGAGGTGCCCTCATGACAAAATAAAAAGCATATAATTTTCCTGTTAACTGCCGCCGATTTACTTTTTTCAAATAACACAATGCTATTCTATGGATAACAACTTCTTTATTGCTTGTTATCCATAGAATAGCATTGTGTTATATACGCCGACTTCTAAATGCCTATCAAAGAATTTTTTCAAATATGTTAGTCCGTTTGTAATATGATTTTCCCTAAGAAAAACAAAGAAGCATGCTCCATTAGAGTGAGAAATAAAATAGCTGATTCGCACATCTTCGGTTTGGTCTCGAGTAGAATCCCATAGTCTTGCGCCTCGAGCGCTCAAGTGAAATTTACATGTCTCATGTTTGAGATTCGTTTAAATGGACCGGACATGTGACTTGATGCTTGGGGAAGCTAACGTCGGGCGAAATACACGGAAAATGATGTCAATGAGCTATGGGTAGTGTCAAGTGAAATGTGAAATGCCCTTTAATAGCAAGCTACATGTAAGCTGTCCAGGGTAAATTAACAGAAATATTGAAGACGTGAATAAAGTTGGGTTGTGTTAGCGATATTCCGTGACTGATAAAATTGATGAGTTTGAAAGTTTGTAAATTGGTGGTCGACATAAATAATATCTTATCGAAGTGCAATTACCCCTCCCCCCTGGGGCACATTATGACTTACATGTCATTAATATTTTGGCATGTGACCAAATTCAGACATCATATACCGATAGTATTCCAAAATGTTTTAACGAGTACCATTGTACTGTCGGTATATTGATCAGTAGTAACATCAGCATCAACAGACCAGCGTGTACAATCCTCGATGATTGTGCGACTATGCGCCAAACGTTTAAGAATATTGATGAAACATTGTATAGAATGCATATATACGCGTTGACTATAATACAATTAGTTCTGGAATAGGAGATCTGTTACTACAATCATTTTATTATCAAGGTACCATTTGTTAAGGGAATATTCTGTAACGTTATATCAGGTAAAGGCGAGATGAAACATGCCACGGAATCATCGCTTGGTATTTCTGATACGGCAAGATTCTCCATCAACCGTCTAGATTACATGATTGTGTTCGCCTTTGATTGTCTCAATTTGTTACCATTATTATTCTCAAAACGGCCACCATGCATCCAATTTGAGATGGTATGTCAGAAATACAAAGTTTAAATTCAGTATTGCCTATTGTTTCCTTCACTGTAGTTAATTAGGTGCACGTATATTTTAAAATAATTTCAAATTGACACGAGTAATCTTCGCATATATATTGATAGATATACTGAATGAAAAACAATATCCAAATTGAACGAGCAGAAACACGCATAAAATATTGTCCAAAATCATCCAAATGCGCTGGAAGAGTTTTGTGTATGTGCAGATTCACTCGACTAATACAGAGATTTGTCACGGATCAACTTTCATATAAAGTGGACGCTAGTGTTCTGAAAACTTCAGTGAAATGCATGTGTTGAAATAAATCCATACAATGTTGTCGAAATTGACAGTGTGACTATTTTCGAAGAAATTATAAAGAAAGAATTATTTTAAAACTAGGAAATATGTGTTCAAATGAGAAGCGTGTATATTTGAAAACTTTTATGATGTTAATTTGGTTTTATATGGAAATAATTACAACAAAGTTATTTCAACCGTTATATTATAAATATTATACGGAGTACCGGGTAATGGCAGTCCTGTTGCCGTGTTCAGTTTGTTATAAACGTTGCAAAAACAGAAAATTTTCTTTGCAGCCAGCTATAGCTTTTTGATGAGCTTCGAAGTAGAGAACTAATTAAAATGAACAGACTTTAGTAAATTTATTCCAACTGCATACGGATACAAAATATTATTACCGACCAAGAGACTTTAACGTACTTAACAAAATGACATTACTTATAAAGGAAAGCTCTATAATATCGATGTTAAAGCTATCAATATAAAATATTAAAAATAAGAATACGTTAAATTGGATTTACTTGGATCAATTACTATTTAGTATAGAAAAATCGGGAAGTCACAAAGGGGAAATATTTTATTATGCTAACCGGATGACAGATGGTATAATTGACGGTATTACATATATATTAACAAATAAAAGTTGGCTAAATTTGAATGCTTCCATCTATTGAGTAGTCAAATTGATCCAATAATATTTGGCGCCAAGGCGAAGTTCCAAACATTTGCAAGACAAACACTGATTGGTACTTGGATAGTCCAGTCTGGGTCCACATGTGTAATTGTTTGTATCAAAATTATTTTTTCCATTACTGCTTCTTCGAACCTTGTCTGTGTATATCTCATTTTAATGAACGAACGAGAAATGGTTACATTTAGTTTCCTTTTCCGACGAGTGTAAGATTCTCATGTAATGATAATAGCGAAACTTTTTTAAACTTAAACCCAACACCCAGCAAAAGATATCCATGTCATTATGTATGTTGTTTGATTCGCCACAAATTCGCATTCAATTCATCTATGCATAGATGAAAAACAGCCATGCTGATTCTTTGCAAATAAAAAAAAATAAATATCAAAAGAAGACATACCGGTACGTACGCAATAGCGATCGACGCGTAAATTGTATCTACTGCTGTATGCACTGCGATTTTTTCTATCTACAACCTATAAAATAATAAAAATTAAAGAATAAGCCCTAATTTTTTTTCGAGTTTGGGTGCTTTATTTTGGAGCGGGGGGGGGGGGGATTTTAGATCGATCCAATAATTTTGGCGGCCCAATTGAATGATGATAATCTTATAGAACAGGTTTCCCATTGTGTAATGATTGGTTACCTAGTCCTGCGCCTTGATTCTTTCGTCAACCAATCAACTGTTAGTAATAGTCTATCAAACATATGGCGAGTTGTCTCGCGCGCGACAATGATTCCGTAATTGGTTTGTTTTTGTTGATATTTGTACAATGATCTTCATCTCAGCAATGAATACAACAGCCGCAACACGATTTTAATCTCTGAATCTCTATTATAGTAACCAGTTTGCTACTAAGGTTGCTATATCCGCGAACGTTCTTGGTATGGTCGAACGTCATATGTCTACACAAATTAATAGAAGCAGTTTTTGCACGAATACAATAATTCACGACCCAATGTCTTGCAAGTACGCTAAAGTATACAGCAAAAGGATGCACGAAAATGCTCTTTCATAGCAAGTTTTTATTTATTTTATTTTTTTTTTTTGCATTTCAACCGTACGTCGCTGGTGCCGAATCACAGGCTGCTTGGAGCCGAGAGTATGTGCCGCCATTATATATACAATATGACGGCATATACTCTCGAATCCAAGCAGCCTGTGTGCCGAATCCTGCATACATGTGCGGTAGTCTTTCGTTTCCAAATTGTAAAGTGGGCGTTAAACTGGCTAGCAAATGTCGAATACACCAGACATAGCGTCACATCTGTTGAAAACCCCTATTCTGAATCGCTGAAAAATCCAGATGTCTGATTCCCAAGTGCTATTAGCAGACTATTGTCGTATTGTCATAATAGACTAGACTCTGTTAAATCAAGATATTAACAGACAGTGTCAGTGTACTGTTCCAGATGTCTCCCATCCAGTGATTGGTCATTCGACCCCGCCATTTTAAACTAAGACGAGCATTCTCATTGGATCAATATTTATAGGAGCCAATCCAATCTTCATACACATTCATGTGACTGTCTCAGTTGACCGCATTTGCGTACACTTCGCCATCCATAAGATGGCTTGCGAATCGTGAGTCTCCATTATTGCGGAGCGATATCCGGTATATTACGGGATTCTGTTCGGCCTTCATCCGGCAGAGAACAGACTCGAGGAATCTGATAAATTACAGGTTTTTCAAACC
>JAVTVY010032944.1:0-14873 GCA_036873755.1 Hanleya hanleyi
TTACTTTCATCTGTAAGTTGTCAAACATACATGGACTTTCAATCCTGATTGGTAAAATTATGTATAAGTACAATGTGTGCTCAGAGCACTTAGATCAGATTTCGTCTGAATTTCCTTGCTGATCTCTGCCATCATCTGTACTTATCATGCATGTTCTTGTTAACAGCGAAAAGTAAGTTGAGTCTATTCATAGCACTGATTTTCAATTCCACTAATTCATATATTGAATTTTTTCAGCAGATTAAATGCTTGGCAATGACATGAATGAAGATGATATAAATTTCAGACAGAAGATGTGGCATGAAGAAAAGATTAGGTCACAGTACATACTAGAATGTTATCTCTTGATCAACAGAAAATAATTCACCTATCCAAGTTTTAAGATGTCTACTCCTCTTCAGAACAAGGGCTCACTCATAAAGACTTTCTGGGCTTAGACAGGTGGGGCCTTGCTGAAGACCATGCTGTTCATCTGTCTAATATCCTCATCAGCTTTCTCATTATCTCTTAAAGTATGGCTTTACAAATTCATGCAATGTATGGGGATGGTTACAGAACTGAGCCATTTTGAGGATGACGGACCTTGACCTATTTTTCCAAATACAACAAATAGTTACATGAAATTGATTAAATGATATTAGCACAGTATTTCTTGATGTACAATGTAGGTGTAACTCTTTGCCCGATGGAGGCTTACTAGCATTGCCTCAGGGTGACTCAATTTGACACCCCTACCTAGTTTATGATGACGTCATTTGACACCTTATGTAATAAATCATTTAGTTAACTTCACTCAGTAATATTTTATTTCAGGAAATATCAAACATGCTAAATTATTGGTCACTGTAGTAAAAAAACTTAATAAACCTTTGGCCCCAGCCCTCCAAATTAAAAAAGCAAAATGCATTTTCAGAACACTTCAGCTCATTTAAAGAAACTTGACGTACATGTATCTTGCCCTAGTCAAATTATAACCTGACGTTAACCTACAAGTCCATTTTTATTGCATGGACCATAGTATCTCAAAGGATCATACACTACACTTGATTCTGACGTTGGACCAGTGACCTTGACCTAAGTGACCTTGATGATGAGTGACCTCGACCTAATTTCTCAAACCGAGACTGGTACATGCATATCATCAAATTGAAAAACTTTTAAAAGAAAACTTTCCCAATTAATTGCATTTAAATCCTGACAGCTGGGTAGTTTTTGTTCATTTGCATGTTTTTTCATCAAATGCCTTCCTTTGTGCTACAAAAGTTGGGACCCCCTTCAGATCAGTTGAAAACAATTCTTAGTTACAGAAGTACATAATTTCCTTTTATGTAGTCGACAGGAGTAGGCTACATGTACCATCTGCAAATTGTCAGGTAGTGAGTGAGTCCATCCGAATTCTTTCGTCGGCAAAATAAGGAGAACCGTTAGAACCTTGATTTTTTGCTTGAAGGTGCATTAGGGGACTGTTACCAGCAAGTTCTGAGCTGACCTACTTTTAATGAAAATTTCTGGTGATTTTTTATGAAAATCACTGGTGATTTTGACTTGGGCTGTGCCTATCTTAATATAGACAGGATTTCAACTTGGGGCGGGGGATTTCCAAGAGTTCAGTGCGTGTCGGAGTCCTAATGCCTACCCTACTTCATAGGTCCTGTCACGTTAGTCACACTGCCATGTGTACATCACATATTACTACATGCAATACCCAAGAGATTACAGTGCTCCAAACTTAAGACCAGACACTGATGAAGATTACTAGCTGGGCTGATCAGTGTCCAGGATAATAGGAACTGTGGACACTCGTGTTCTGACACATGTAGGCACCGTCGTGATATGACTCAAAAAATGTTGAAAACGACGTTAAATCCTACTCACTCTCTCACTCACTTACTACATGCAATACCCAAGAGATTACTGTGCTCCAAACATAAAACCAGACTCTGATGAAGTTAAAAAAAAACCCACGAGTTTAAATACATCAGATTTTAGCTAATTCCACCGTCTGATTCCTTTGAGAACCAACAATTTTCCTCTTGACAGTTCTGCAACATGTTGTAGCGGGCTAAATAATTTCCTTTTTGGTGAATATTGATTATCATAAAAAAATATTGTAACGTGTATAAATACTCTTTTTAATATTTCAGGATTTGAGTAAGTCAGTGCCATAGCCATAGAAACAGCTCTGTTATGACTCCATGATGTTAAAGTACAGCAAAAGAGGTTGAATCGTACCTTCCAAATGCTGAAATTTCTGTGAAAGGTAAAAGCTTGGGTAACACTTGATTGTATTACATCAATATATACATGTAATTATAGTTTTTTTCCTCCCACTTGCAGCATTCAAACATTCAGTGTGACGTAATTTCCAAATAACTGGAGAGCAGCGAGAATCTAAAAGCCTTTGCATTTCACCTTTAAATGTTTGTAATCTGTCTTTCCCTTGAAGGACCCCATTCAAGACAACTCCTTTCTAACCCCACCTTATATATATATAAGTTTACATCCCCACCCCCTTAATGATACTGAGTCCATCCTCTATCTCCCAAACTTTGCACACCCATTAACCTCATGGGACACATCCATTACCCCCATGAGTGTCCCCACCCTCCAGGAACTGAGCCCCAACTCATTGTAGATTTATGTGACATATCCATCACCCTTCCCCCCATCCCAGGGCATTGTGACCACTCCAAGGGTGACAGTGAGCTAGTGAATAGGATTTAACATCCCTTTAAACAATATTTTAGTCCTATCATGACGAACCAACTCCAAGGAAAACGAGCCCCACCCTCCATCTCCAGAAGTGCATGTACATCACATATTAAATGCAATACCCGAAGCAATTACATGTAACAGTGCTCCAAACTTGAAGCAAACTCTGATTGCTTTTTTATACGCCCGCCAAAAGGCGGACGTATTATGTATTATGG
The DNA here is from genome assembly GCA_036873755.1 of Hanleya hanleyi. NCBI lineage: Eukaryota > Metazoa > Mollusca > Polyplacophora > Lepidopleurida > Hanleyidae > Hanleya > Hanleya hanleyi. Next base: position 2,931 of record JAVTVY010032944.1, read on the forward strand.
CGGTTTTCATCCGTTTGTCTGTCTGTCCGTCTGTCCGTCCCTCGTGTCCGGTCTATATCTGGGACATTTTTCTATCTAGAGTTCCAATTTTTGGTGAGTGGATACACTCCAGGACTGAGAGACGATGTGTCATGTACCAAAATGAAGTTCGAGGTCAGTGGTCAAAGGTCACTGGCCTAAAAAACAGAAAATCACTGAAGTGGTCGTGTCCGGTGTATATCTGTGAACATTTTCTATCCATAGTTGCAATTTTTTTGTGAGTGGATACGCTAGGTGGAGATGATGTGTCGCATACCAAAATTGAGGTCGAGGCTCAGGTCAGAGGTCACTTGCCTAAAATCAGGAAATCATTGACAGTTTTCTATCTGCATTTCTAATTTTTGGTGAATGTATGCCCTAAGGGGGGAACAATGTGTTGCATACCAAATGTAGGTCGAGGTCAGAGGTCGAAGGTCAGTGTGACCGAAAAATCAGGAAATCATTAAAAATTTCTAAATTTTGTGAGTGGATTCAATAAGGGGAAATGAAGTGTCGCATACCAAAAGTTAGGACAAGGTTGAAGGTCAAAGGTCACTGTGACCCCAAAATCAGGAAATGATTAAAATAACATTTTTTTGGTGTCAGTAGATAATAGGGGGACATATGTCACATACCAAAATGTAGGTCAAGGTTAAAAGTCAAGGTTACTGTGACCCCAAAATCGTGAAATTGTTAAAAATTGTGATTTTTTGTGTCCATTGAGAAATTACGGGGAGACGGTTTGTCATGTACCAAAGTTTAGGTCAAGGTCAATAGTCAAGGTCACTGTGACCGCAGAATCAACCACCAAATTTTCAACACTTATTTATCTAGTGCTAAGTCAGACGCCTATTGAAAGTGGCTTCCCTCGGCCCATATTTTACAGAATACTGTCCCTTTACAGATATATTAATTTCTATTTCTGTCCTATATGCCTGAATATAACCAACTATATTTGCAGAACTGTGTTTGGTATAGCTACTATATTTTGGAAACTTATTTATATTGTTGTATTCTACAAGCCAACAAAGGATTACTCGCCTCGGGTTATTGAGTTAAGCCTCTTTTGGATGTAATAATCTCCAATTTTGTTATCTGTAGCTGAATGTACAAGTTAAATTCGGTACAGCTTATTTGTCTCGGTTCTTATTTTACAGAGTGCTAAGTGCCTATCGAAAGTGGCTCCCCTCAACCCATATTTTACAGAGTTATGCCCCTTTACAGATATATAATTTTTCTATTTCTGTCCTATATGCCTGAATATAACCAACTACCGGTATATCTTGATCATCCCACATAGAACTATCTCTTCCCCAGTTCACACTACACATGGGTCACAATCACTTAGCGAAAGCCGAGGGGTTTTGATTAGATCAATCTCATGTTTTTGTCAGTAGATACAATAGGGGGACATGATGTGTCACATACCAAATTGTAGGTCAGGGCCGAATGTCAAGGTCACTGTGATCCCCAAAATCATGAAATTCATAAAAATCATGATTTTTATCTTGCTTTACGAAGTAAAGGGGAGATATTGTGAGGGGGGAAAGACGATGTCGTCGTCAGTGTCCCCGGCCTGGAAATGATAAGGTTTTTGCAGGGGTTTTTTCAGACGAAAATCCTTTATCGAACTCAATTTCAAAACTTGAAAAACTCAATTTTTTTTGCGCGCCTTCGGCGCGCTAAAAGTACAATAAAATTCAATTTTTCAACTTTTTAGTCGTGTAGTAGATATAAAACTCAATTTTTTATTATTTTAGTAGTACACTCCAAACAATCTTTTATTTGATCGCTTTTTCATCGCAGAGAAAAATACAAATGTTAAAAATGGCATAATAATAAACATGAATGTCCATTTTGTTATGCATGTACTTCAGAGTGAGGTATGGAGGTTCACACAAATAAACTACTGAAGTGTAATTGCTAAAGTAAATCCCATGCAACACATGCGGATATATGGAATGGACTGCCATCTCAAATTTACACCGCCGATGAAATACTAACAAAAAGTATTATTTCCTACGCTGTAAAACTTACCTTCACATACCTTATTGCTATCGTGTTCCTACGCGATTGCCCCATTGTAAAACCTTACCACAGAACCAAAAGAAATAGTCCCTGTAATGCCCCAATGCCCATGCGCGAGTACCCAGAATCCTCTCTGTCTGACCACGTCACTTCCTTCTTTCCTCTACAATCGTAGCGGTCAGACGTAGTTCCATTGTGCTCCCGTAAAAGTTTCAAGATCTACATCTGTAATACCACGATATTCCTTACTCGTAACCTTGGATTACCTACGGAGATTTCCTGGGATATTACCTTGAGAGAGAAGAAGGAATATTACCAAATTCCTTGGATTCGAGACCTACCTGGACTTCAAACATCGTCAGGGAGTATTATCGAATCATAATAAAGATGGCGTCCGTGTTTTGTCTTGTATGTGGACGATCCAAACCCACGACGGATCCGCATTCAGCTTGTCCGCCGTGTAGAGGGATCTGGTGCGATCAATATGCCAAGTGTGCAGAATGCGAGCTATGGGCCGACGATGTATTCCAACGATATCTTGTCGGTTCATATGCCAGTGAAGTTTTGCCCCCGCCCGGCTTCGATTGTGCCGAGAGCTTGGTCGGCTCTCCATCTCGCTCACCTGTGAACGAGCCGGATGAGTCTGCCTCTCTTGATATGTCCGTTACGCAGGATATGAGTGTAACTCATCTAGTAATTTGCCGAATGTAGTCAGTATTTCTCCTCCTCCATGTGCAAATTCTGTTTCAGGGACCAAGATGGCGAACAAAGATGGCGGACGTCCCGTAGGCCAACTTTGATCCGACATCTATGACGTCACTTCCGACTGAGGGTCCCCTGTTTCGGATTGTCAATCCGGAGACTGTGACTTCCGTGGTCAAGGACTCGTCACTTCCGGAGAATCTGTCTTCATCTCGGCGCAGCTCATCTACGTCTATACCAACTACGGAGATGTCAGCTGTTCCAGCGTCCGTAATATCACCTCGCCCAGTGCAGTCTACGGTGATTATTACACCCGTTTCCGGTTTTCCTGCGTCGGGTCATTCCCTACTGAATGTTCCCAGGCTGTCCAGGGCACCTTTACAGCAGCCTTTGTCAGCTCCCCCGCAGCTTGCTCAACCGGACCAGCGTCAGCGTGTGCCTGTGTCCAGTTATGACTTCCGGCCAACGGTAGCTCCGAGTTTCTCGGATGCTTATATGCAACCATTGACTTCATACCTTCCGGTATCGTCTTACCTTCCGGTATCATCGTATCACATCGGAACTTCCGCTCCTGTTTCTGCGCATGCTCCGATGTCGGCTACTTCATCCTACTATAGGACTGCCTCTGCGTATGATGTTCCTGCCTATCCATCTGGTTATGGGGTTCCGGGTCATTCATCGATGTATGACACGAGAGTGACGTCATCGATGAACAGACTTCCGGTTACGTCATCGATGTATAGCAGATCGGCTCCCTATGCTGCACCGCCGTACTCCCCGCTTCCTGTACGCAGTGTAGTGTATAGGCCTACTTCATACCCTTCTGTGGCTTCTGTAGTCCGACCTATTGATGTACCACGTCGTGTGTTTCCTACTGCACGTATTCCTACACATCCGACTTCCGGTACATCGGGTGCTCACTTCCGTTCTCCCTCTCCTAGGCCTGTCAGATATGCTATGCCATATCATGCACCTATACCGAGACGACAAGTGAGGGTTGCTCACCCACATCTGCCTAGATACCCAGCTAGGCCGGCGATGTCCCAGTATGCGGCTGCTTCCGGTTCTGCCTTACTTCCCCCTTCTGATAGGCAGTGTCCTCCAGCAACATCTATTCCTGCCAGCCTCTCCGATAGGTTTAATAGATTGTCTGCTGACTTCGCAGCCCTACAGCGTGACATGTTGATGCCTCCTCCACCATCTCCTACACCACTTCCGGTGCCCGAGTGGGCTGGCTATCAACCTCGCCCCGTATCATCAAGGAGGCCGACTTCCGGTTCCCATCCTCAGCTACCACTTGATCTCTCGCAGGCTAGTAGACCTACACCTCCTTCGTTTGTGCCCAGGTTTACCCCTGTGAATCCCGGGACAGTGAATAACGCTGAGACAGAAGCGGAAGAACGGACTTCCTTGTTCGATGCTGATCCGGACCTCGCTGCGTCCAGTTACTCTGATACACTGGCTCGCCTTTATGAGTTGTTTCCGGATATGACTCCTCCGCCAATTGTAGAATCCAGAAGGGTTACTGCGATGTCTGATCTCCGACAAGATCCGTCACATCGCACGTCACTTCCGCCTTCTAGAGCTGTTTTTGAATGTGCTGAACGCATGCGGGACGCCTTCTCACTTCCTAAGACCCAAGATGAGAGGCAACGACAACAGGAGTCTAGATCTCTTTTTAAGAAATCTACTGGTGTCTTCCCGCTGGAGCGACCCGTGTTCCGGTCGTATTCAGTACACGGCTCACCTTGGCATGATCGAGCAGCAGTCCAGGAACCGGAACTCGATCAGTTTCTTGGAGTCTCTCCGCCGAAGAAAGACATTCCTCTTTCTGTTCGTCAGATGTGTCTACTGGAGGACACTTCTAGACAGGAGGTAGCGATTACTTCCCATCTCGATTGGTTTCTTTACGCCATTCGCACGATTCTTAATCGCATACCCCAAACGTCACCTTCCGGTTACGTATCTGTTCCGGTGGATGACGTCAACCTGATGAAGGACTTCCTGACGGCAGCTGCGCGTGCAGACGCGGACTTGATGGCATCCTCAGTCTTCATGTCCGCTATGTTTGTACACTTAAGGCGTCTTGCACTGTTTTCGGCCCTGCCTACGTATACCCCGGCCAGTGTGAGATCGACCTTAAGAGAGCAGTCCCCCGCCTCAGGACTTCTGTTTGCCGGTGTACTACCTGAGCTGCAGAATGAAATGTCCGCTGCCAGGACCACACATTCTTACTTTGGTTCGCAACAGAGGAAGCGATCGGCCCCCGAGGCCGCGACGTCGTCTTCCTCGGCCCCGAAGAAAGCTTCATCTTCAAGTTCTTCTTCCGGGGCTGGTGCCAAGAAGGATGTACCCTCCTCTTCGAAATCCGGCGGAGGTTCGAAGGGAGGGGGCAGCGGCCACTCTAAACGTGGTGGCGGAAAAGGGAAGTCCGCCAGAGCTTCCAAGAAATGAGGACACGGGCCATGCAGATGTGCTTTCTGCATGGCGAGACCGCACGTTGCCGCCGTTCCCAATTCCACCAGATCCGGCGCTTCCGGTAGGCGGGAGGCTTGTAAGGTTTTGGGGGAATTGGGAGGCAATCCAGGCGGATTCGTGGGTGTTGAACACCCTACGTCATGGGTATCGGCTGGAGTTCGCCACAACTCCCCCGTTGACTACGTCACCCAGGGCGTCTCGAATTCCAGTGCGTCGGGAGCACCTGATGGAGATTCAGAGGTCCGTGGACAAGTTGGTAGTGAAGGGTGCAGCTATAGAACTTCCGCCAAACGATCTGTCCCCGGGCTTTTATTCTCCGGTGTTCCTGGTCCCCAAGAAGAACACCACCGAAATGCGTATGGTTATAAACCTGCGTCGGTTGAACAAGGACTTCTTGGCCCCGCCTCCTCATTTCCGGATGGAGTCGTTCTGGTCTATTCGTTCGGCTCTGTTACAAGGGGATTGGATGACGTCTCTCGACCTCCAAGATGCATATCTGCATGTTCCGATCTACAGGGCTCATCACAAGTATCTGCGCTTCCTGGTTGTACCAGAACAAGTGGAAGTCCTTCGCTACCTGGTGTTTTGGACGTGGAATTGTTCCAACCTCTGCCACTGTTCACCAGGTAGCAGACTTCCTTTTGCATCTGTTCCATGACAGGCAGCTTGTTCCGGCCACGGTCGACGGCCCCCCTATCGGTCCGCTATCTCCAGGGTACTTCAATTGACCACAGGTGTCAACCCATCACTCGACGTCAACCTTTCTGCCCTTCTTCGTTCCTTTCGGGTGGAGAGGCCTACTCCGACGCCGCAGCTTCCTAAATGGGATTTGGCTCTGGTTCTGAGACGGCTCTCTGAGCCGCCCTTTGAACCCATCGGCACCTGTGAGTTGAAGTTTCTATCTTACAAGACCGTATTTCTGATTGCCTTTGCCTCTGCCGCCCGCGTATCAGAAATCCATGCCTTGGACTTCAGGTCTTTGAGATACAACCCTAAGTGGACCTGGGTGGCGTTATCTACCCTCCCGGATTTTGTTGCGAAGAACCAGTCCCTCTACGACAATCTTCCGAGAGAGTTCGTCATCCCGGCTCTGTCCAACATCCTGTCCGCGGCTGTTGACGATGACAGAGTCTTGTGCCCCGTCAGAGCTCTCTCCTGTTACCTGGCACGTGTGGAGCATATGAGAGCTGGGCGGGTGCGTCTTTTCATCCCATTTGGGCCCTCTTCCAAGCAGGAGATATCTAAAAATACTATATCTTCCTGGCTTGCCAAGACTATTCGTTTTGCGTACACGGACGTACCACCTGAGGTTATCTCCTTGTCCAAGGTCTCCGCCCATGAGGTCAGGGCCATGGCGGCATCCTGGCCTCTATGGACCAATAGATCCGTGTCCGACATAATGAGGGCCGGCTACTGGAGGAGTAACGTTACCTTCGTCTCACACTACCTCCGGGATTTGACGCTCCAACGACGGGACATCTTCTCACTGGGACCCCTGGTGGCTGCCCAGTCAGTTGCGGACCCGTCTAAGCACTAGACCTCCTGGTGATTTTACCATTTTTTAAAAATCTGGTAAGTGTCTGCTCTCCCCAAATTTTCAAAAAAAGGGGGGGGGCGGGAGGTTTTGGTCTAGTGCCTGTCAGCCATTCACTAGGCCCGCTTATATGTATATATTAGGGCTGGGTGATTATATCGATGGCCATACCGTCATGTTATATGTCTTTATGGCACTCGATTATCTCGCTGACTCCTGTTTTGCCTTGCGGCCCATGCTTGAGAACTTTTCTGTTTGGCCACTATTTCCCTCCTCCTGCTATGATATTCTAGCAATAAGGTATGTGAAGGTAAGTTTTACAGCGTAGGAAATATGAAAAATTTGAAAATCAATTTTCCTATTTCTAAGCTAAAACTTACCTTCACATACTGTGATGGCCCTCCCAGCCTCCCCGCTAATGGGTTATTCACACTGCCATTGAATAGGAAAGAAGGAAGTGACGTGGTCAGACAGAGAGGATTCTGGGTACTCGCGCATGGGCATTGGGGCATTACAGGGACTATTTCTTTTGGTTCTGTGGTAAGGTATTACAATGGGGCAATCGCGTAGGAACACGATAGCAATAAGGTATGTGAAGGTAAGTTTTAGCTTAGAAATAGGAAAATTGATTTTCAAATTTTTCATTTTTCTGCCAGTGTTGACCAGTATGACCCGGTATTACCATCTCTCTAGCATTTTTACGAAATGAATGGGGCTACAACATGCACTTTCAGAATGCAGGCGGCCATGTTTGGAATATGATATGTGGTACAGACAATAGGCCTAAAATGATCTTTATTTGGGGATAAAAATTGACATAGAGTGCAAGGTGGTTTCCCTCTACGCAACTGCTATCCATACAATTCCTTCTGCGTTCATTCGTATATTTAATTGATTGTAATTCTTCGGGACCGTAACTCGTCGGTGTGTACCTTCCTTTCGTCGAACTGTCAAACGATTGTCACGTTGCCTTGGTAGGGTCAAGGTTGTTTATTAGCCAATCACGGCGCTACAGAGGGCGCTGGTCGGGAGCCAGCGAAAGAGTGCGCTACTTCACACTAATCCTGGTTTCCGAATGCAACAAGGGAGACAACTATTTATTGATGCAGTATCTCTGTCGAAGGAAAATGGCTGCCAATCGCTGTCGAAAGATGTTAAATAAAAATGGAAAGGTAACGATCGAATCTTTTACCCCAAAATTGTTGATGTCTTTCGTTATGATTCCAACAACGATCCTGGTTTAGGCCGTTGTCAGTTAATAGGTTGTTTAGCATGACCTTCTCCTGTCAAAACATACATGCTAGATGCTATAATTATTAATTATTGAAGGTAAATTTTCTACCATAGACTCATTCCATATCAAATCAAAATAATCTCCCATTAGCCTGTTCCATAAAGCAAATGAACAGGACAATGTGTGTAATTATTCTCTAAAGAGACATTTTAAGTTTTCTGTAAATAATTATGGTAGATTATAGTAAAACTTAAATGCACACACATTGTGTGAAAAAAAATCAAGGGAAACAACTCTTACTTCAATGTGACTACTATAAAAGATATCTTACATAACTTATTACCTGAATTTTCAACGTCAGGAGTCCCCTCTTATTATGCCCCCCCTCTAACTAGAGGGGGGGCATATAGCGATCGCTTTGTCCGTCCGTCCGTCTGTCTGTCTGTCCGTCTGTCCGTCCGAATTTCTTGTCCGAGCAATATCTCGGTTAATATTTGATGGACAGGATTGAAACTTGCATGGAATGTGGCTAGTGCCTCGTAGATGTGCAGCGTTGAGTTTTTTCCGAGTTCGGGTATAATTTTCAAGAGTTATGGCCCTTTTTCTGAAATCTCTGTGAATGAGACTTGTCAGGGCTGGATCTTGGTTAATATTGTATGGACAAGTATGAAATTTGCATGATATGTGGTCAGTGCCCCACAGTTGTGCAGCGTAAAGTTTCTTCATGTTTCGCTTATATTTTCAAGAGTTATGGCCCTTTGTTCCTGAATTCTTCGTGAATTGGGACTTGTCCGGGCTGGATCTCGGTTAATATTGTATGGACAATTATGAAATGTGCAGGATATGTTGTCAGTGCCCTGTAGTTGTGCAGCGTGAAGTTTCTCCGCGTTTCGCATATATTTTCAAGAGTTACGGCCCTTTTTTGTTCAAATTTGTGTGAATTGGGACTTGTCCGGGCTGGATCTCGGTTAATATTGTATGGACAATTATGAAATTTGCAGGATATGTGGTCAGTGCCCTGTAGTTGTGCAGCGTGAAGTTTCTCCACATTTCGCATATATTTTCAACAGTTATGGCCCTTTTTTCTTCAAATCTTTGAGACTTGTAGGGCTGGATCTCGGTTAATATTGTATGGACAAGTATGAAATTTGCATGATATGTGGTCAGTGACCCATTGGTGTGCAGCGTGAAGTTTCTCTGCTTTCGGTTATATTTTCAAGAGTTCTGGCCCTTTGTTTATCAAAACTAAAGTGAATGGGATATATTCATTTGTCCAGGCTGGATCTCAGTCCATAACCGATTTGGACCAGAAAAATGGCTATATCCTACATTCCAAAGCAGACAACATAGGTCCTGAAATTAAAGTATGAAGTTGCCCCAAAAAGAGTGAATTGGGTGCAAAATTCAAAGTTCACTGATCGCTTCATAATTTCACCACAATATACTCCCAAGGAATGTAGGTCTCATAACCAGGTCACATTTTCGGATTTGGCGAAAGCCCTGGCGGCCATCTTGCATTGAAACATCGTATTATCACTTGTTGGCTGATACTTGGAATATGTATTATGTGAGGCATGGCAAAAAAAGTGACAGAAACAGAATTTGTATAATTATCCAAATTAGGCCTCCACCAACCAATAAACAACAGAACAATGGCGGGGCAGTGTCGGATTAAAGCGGAAGGGGGGGCATACAATTGAGCAATCTCTGATTGCTTCCTTCCTGTGTTGAAATCTAATTTTATTTCTTTTACACTGACTGAAGATAGGGATTCTCTGTCCAAGGCAACGAATTTTGTATGTCCGTCGTCCTTAAAGGTCAACCCAAACGGAATTTTTTTTGGTCTAAAAATCCTTAAAAATCATAGTTCATACTTCACTTTGTATGAAAAAAATATTGAAAAAATTCTAATCTGATCAGAAACACACGTAATATGGGAGCAAAGTGGGCTTTTCACACTTTCACAGCTGGGTTGATGACGTCACGCAGGGAAGTTGCCTGAGAAAAAACAGCGGATAACATGGAAAGCGAGTGCAGTCAGAGCTCCGGTCCAGATGTCGATTCGAGCGATATCAGCTGCTTAGATGGAAATATTTTTCGCCAAGAAGATGAAATAGACATAGAGGAGGATGATGACGGGCAAATTAACAGTTGTTTGCAGACCAACGGCGGAATTCAGCCCTATCAGTTTGAGCCGTACGGCTCCGATTCTGACAGTGACAACTACTCTGACAACGTGGAACTCGACAACGACAGGATTCGGAGAGGTCGTTTGTTGAATAGTGATTGGTATGCAACTTGACTGGAAACCTTATTATCGTCATCTATAACAGCAAATGTCCATATATTTCAAACTGTATTGAATGTAGAACGATTCTGTGATGTAAAGAACGAGCACATCTGTGTTGTTATTGTTGTTACTGACCGAGGCAGCCCGGGATTCGGCAGTATGGACAGTAAACTGTTGATAACTCTACTGATATACGTCCGATTTGAATTTTGTTTGTTTTCCCATAATCCCCATGAAATACCAATTTCAGAATTATATAGTTTGATCAAAAATACTTTGGACATTCATGGCGAAAAGTAAGCCCTGGTGAGTGGATCGGCATTCACATTTGCTCAATTTTCGACAAATTACCTCAATTAAATTGAAATCGAATGATATTCCCACAATCTCAAATGTCAAGGGATTATGAAAGTATTATTATCACTTCTGTATTTACAGCCATTCACTCCAATTGGTGTTTTTATTTATTTACTTATCAAGCGTATATATATTTATGAAAGATCATTTTAGTATTATTAAATAGTATATATGAAATAGAGAATCATCCAGTCTAACCTGTAGGTGCTCAAGCAACAAATGCCACGCGAGAGCGAGCAGGGCATGTACAGCCGTCTCCCTGCCCGAGGCCTCGCTTGCAGGCTAGTTCGTTCAGCCGATGTCCGTGATAGATTCTCCTTGTCCGATTTCTTTGCCGTCACATTCTGATTGTTCTTAGGTTTGGTAGTTGGAATAGCTGTTCTCTTTAGTTTTGGTTTGTACCCGAATTCAACTGCTACGCTGTAGATGTCCTCGAATGATGTCTAATTTCTGTCAAAATGTGCCGAGCAGATTATACGAGTACTGGCTCAGGCCCTCTTTCCACACTCTCGTGTTGCGTACAAATTTCGTCCAATTTGCAGCGATTTTCTCGTCTTTAGGCCACAAATGAATACCAACACCGTCATCTGTAGTAAAACTGCAACCTCCCACTACACAACGTCGCGGCATATTTAACAAATGATGTCCCGATACTCCGAAAATCTCCAGAAATAAGCAGCTACTTTACGACTGTGGTATACGGCTTTAACATAGAGAATACAAGACGGCTTCCCTCCGTGACGTCACAGCTGGAATTGACAGGAGAGCGATTTTCACCATTCAAACGGCAATATCTCGCCAACCAGACTGCACAAAATTATGAAAAAAATATCATTATTTTCAGAATCGAAAGGACTATTTTTTTATATTTTTGACCTCAGAGCGTTTGGGTTGACCTTTAAGCTGTACGAGAATTTTGACGTGCACGTCGACAGCATGTGTTGTAGTTGTTGTTGTGGGGACTGAAGACGTGAAGCGCTCGACCACTTCGCTCAAAAGCGTTTCATCAGAGAAATGGATGGTTAAATTAGGCACGATGTACCGACTGGTTGATGAGGAAACAACTGATCCATTAACCAAAACCATGATGACTTGGATACACAACCGTCTAAACTGCCGGAGTTCTAACTTTACTGCAACGTGCTCGACACGTGAGAATCCCCGCTAGAGATGCATGCCGGGATAACGACTTCGCCTCGTTTTAAAAGAGCGGGCTTCCCCCAAGAATGTGAACCAAAATGGCAGATTTTGATCGCCTCCGCGGTTGACGGCACGGTCAGCTCATTCGTTTTCATGGATTTG
>JAVTVY010032945.1:0-13929 GCA_036873755.1 Hanleya hanleyi
AATGGGGCCTGTGGCTGTAATGCTGGAAAGGGGCAGATGCTCCACCCATTGACCCTCTTCGGCACTGGTCTGAGTAGGTGGGACGGTCCATAAATCAAATTCACTGTTGGTAGAAGGACACGACTCGGCATGGATGAAAGCCATCTTTAAGAAAAGATATCCTTGGTCTTCGATGTGCGTCGTCGCTGGGTCGGTCGTCGACTGGTGCGTGGTCTCGGTGGGGCAGCTCTTTTATTCCCTACGGTGCGTTGTGCTTTGGCCACCAAGACGCCTCCCGCTTCTTTGGCCCGCCGTTTCAAGCATTCTTTGGGTGCCGTACCCCCCAAGACATCACCGGCCACTTGCAGTCCACTGCGCACCGCTTGTTTGCCGATCGCTTTGACCCCACGCGTCACCAAGGGCAGGAACGTTTGACGATGCTCCCGAGTATGTTCCCCAGCCCATGTCCTCGTTGCATGCGTGTACCCGCAAAGACAGGAAAGTTACCCCCGGCCTGTTTGGTGTAATGATCGACGTAACTGGCTGTATGGCATTGATAAGGCACCTTCATTATGCAAAGTGAACCGCTCGGACTTGACGGAAATGGAGTGTCAGCACCACTTTTCCTCGTTCGAATGCCACCGGCCGTCCCGTGTCGTCTCTTATATCGATGACGATGGAGCTAATATCGGTCTGACTGACCGGTAGATACACAATATGCCTGAAACTGTGGGTGACTTGAGCTCCATACGTGCCTTTCACCGGGCAGACGCGCAGTAGAGGTACGTTGCTGTCGCCGACAATGTGTGCATCGACCACGTCCGAGTAGACGTACAGCCCATACATACCACCACGCATGTCCATCGGGATGTGGGCTATCTCGCCGGTGGGGCCAGAGTACCCCTGGTAATTGAAACCCAGCATTTGCTGTAGGGTAGCACTGAGTTCGACACTCACGTTGGGGCTGAGCGTGAGATTGGCCTTGTCGTTGTGTGCGTTGTAATCCAAGTCCACATGATTTTTGAAGGGGAAAGATTTGATGGGTTTTGAAGTATTCGTGACGTCTCGTAGAGACTTATAATGCATCAGACTTCTCAGTCCACCCATGAACTCCTTTGGGGTATCATATTGACCTTCGGGTAGTTTAGAGTCGAGTTTCTTGTCCTTCGTAGGTCACCTCGTACCATACTTCATTGGCTCGCACGTTGTACCACGAGTAAGGGTATTGGATATCCACGAGTCCACATTCCCAGCGTCCAGGTAAATGCAACGGTTGTGGTAACTGGGTCACGTACTTGGTCAAGGTGTTGTCAGGAAACACATCAGCCGAGCTGTTACTGGGTAGGGTGAGGTAAAACATGATGACTGAGCTGTCCTGCTGCTGCTGTTGGTTTTAATACTTCTCCCAGCCCTTGGGCGCTAATCGTCGTGATGGTCGCGGTGATTTAGCTCTTGGTGGTTGCAGGGGGTGGCGTGGTAAAAGGGGTGAAAACGTAGGTGCCCGCCGTGGTGGTGATGTGGGAGGTGACTCCGGTTCCCAAGGTTCTGGTGGTGTACTCACATTCTGCATAAAGGCCCAGCGCTGAGGGTTGCCCACCAATTCCTGTGGTACATGCATGTCTTTCAAGCCTTGAGCGAAGACCTCCCATCCTCGAGGATTCGTGTGCGTCCTGCGTTGACGCATCAGGTCATTCACTAAATCCGTCATGTGGGTACCGGGGACCACCTGATTCTGTACCAGGAGTTCGCCTTTATCATTCCAAGTCATGTTAGGATTCTGTTTCATCCGTTGTAATACCAGGCCAGCTTGTTTCTTGAACGAGGCAGGTACACTCTTCAGGACTTCGTCTTCGACCCACTGTGGGGCTGTGGAAGGTACTCCACCCGGCTGTTGGAACGGTGCTGAGGTCGGCGGTGTGTCACGTGGTGATGGTGGTGGTGGTGGAGCAGAGAGGGTTTTGTATTGGTCCATGAACGTCATGTACCGCTGAAGCGTCTCATTGTACCGTTGTACTTTCTCACTATCGCTTAACCCCGGTCTCTGCAAGATCTGTTGCATTTCTCCATCGAGGGTGTTTATCGTCTTCACCGTAGAAGGGACAGGGTAGGGCGATTGGAGGTTTTGAAGGAGCCGAGGTTCGACGAGGACCATTTTTTCGTGTGGTTCATTGTCGGCCGAAGAGTCCACCCAATACTGGACCCAACACGGAAGCGGCCAACGGTGCTAAGATGGCCCCGAGAAATCCGCCTTTCTGTAACACCTTTTTCTTTTGTGTTTGAGACACTCGCTTCTGGACTAAGGTTCTTAGACCTGTCTTATGCTTGGCCAACTTGGTCTTCTGAGCCGGAGTCAGTGGTACGTTGCCTTTTAAGATATTGAGTCCAATCTCGCACAGACAGCACACGAGAGCAGGGTCCGCACCGCGTACAATGGTTCGGACTAACTCGGGTGGGGCCGTCTTCAATACACGGAGCGTGGGAGCGTGCTTCCGTACTCGCGCAGACATCCTGTACAACTAATGCTAGAACCCACAACTCTGCTCTTTTTATCTACTTCAGAGAACACAACCCTGCTGTGGTATTCATTCTTTTTTATTATCCCCATCATCAAAACACACACACACCCCAGCTGGGGGAGCCACTGTAGGTGTGTTTACATTATTTTTGCATGTACACGTGGTGAGTCTCTCCGGGAAAGATGCCGGTCCGTAGTCGAAGGTGGTCGGGGGTGGTTTGCTTCAGGTCGAAGAGCATATACCCGTGCTGAGGGGTTGTGGCATCTTTAAAGGCTTCCAATGCAAACGGTGTGCGGCCGGGATACATCTGTCTCGCCAGGTGCAGCAGTTGAGTGGTATCTCTCGGGTTTTTGAAGACCACCATGTAGTGGGCATTTAAGCTGATGTTCCGATGTTCTTTGTTTTTACTGAACAGATTCTGCACAATGTAGATGATGCTGAGCCGTCGATGGTGGCTGCCTTTGGTAAAGAGTTGGGTGACCCGCGCATCCGTCTCCGCCATGAGATCATCCAGAACCACCAAGGTGTCGGGTTCCAAATCGGCCAGGTTAGGTAGGCCTTCCACGAACGTGATGTGGGGCATTGCTGCATACGCTTCCTGCCATTCTCCGTAACACCACACGACTCTGGCAATGGGTGGAGTGATCATGCTGTCGGCGTGTTGAAGGAGCTTCCTGACGAAGTGCGTTTTGCCGGAGCCCGTCGGTCCTGCGATGACGCAGGTGAAGGGATGCTGCCACCGAGGGTCCATGGTTGGAGGTGTATCCGCTGTCGTGGTAACCCGCTCTTGTAAATTTGGTACGAGTGAACTGGAGTGGTGGTGGTGGGCACAACGTCGGTTGTCGTTGTCTGTTCACGTTCAGGGATGATGATGGTGGTGATGGGTACAACGTGGGTCGTCGTCGTTGTCGGTTCACTGTGAGGGATGAAATCCGGTGGGTCTTCAGACGTAGTGGATGTACTTGGTGTAAGTGTGGAGCTTACACTCGTTGTGGCTTGTACACGGGGTGTGGAGGTGGTGGTGACTGGGCTGGATACGACTGGTGCTCTCTGTAGACCGGTTTCACTGATGGCTGGTGTTCTCAGTTGGTTAAGTAACGTGCTGACATAGGCTACGTCGTAAAACACACCTCCGTACAACACACTCAGCAGGGTTAGCACTAGTACACCAAAGCCTACTTGCACTTTGCGCGTTTTGGAAGACGCTGTGTTCAGAGACGGTTGCACCGTGTTCATGGTTGGACGTGGAATGAAGGAGGACGGTAGTGGTGTCTGGTTTTATAGTCGTTTCACCTGGTTGGCAGCGACCCAGGAATTGAAGGAACTGGGCCAGCCTTGCCATTTGACGAAATGAAACAGTTTGCCACGTCGACGTTCCGTTTTCAAAATCTGCTCCACCGTGTAGTAGTCTTGCTGTGATTTTACGACAGGCTGTAATTCCGGCTCGTAAAACGTGCCTAGCAGCGGTTCCCCTTGAAGATCTTCCAGTTCGTAGACTCGCCGCTGTCGGGGTAGGCGCCGTTTAATCAGGAAGTGCTCATCGCTCCAGTTGGGCAAGTAACTTTTCTCGAACTTGACCTTGACTTTACTGATGCGTACAGGGTCCCCGACCTTGAACATCTCCTTCGGTGCTGGTTGCGATGGCCTGGGGTACAAGACACGCCGGACTTGGGCTTCATTGCGTTGGGTCACGGTAATGGGGGCTCTCTGTATACTTCGATGATAGGCTCGATTGTAACCCCTCACCAGTTTCGGGAGAACATCGATGTACCGCCTTGTATTCTTATAGGTGAAATATTTATACATACGACCTTTAAATGTCCTGTTGAACCTTTCCACCACGGACGCCTTGGTCTCGTTGTACGTATGGAAGAAAAACACCTTCTGGGCTTTCAGAAAGGCTTGGAACGGTCTGTTGAGGAATTCCGTGCCTTCGTCGGTTTGCAAATACAAAGGTTTGCGCCCGGTCTTGAAGATGTCTTTGAACGCCGCTATGAGATTCGCCCCCGTTTTCGTCCGGATGGGTACCACCCACGCATACTTCGATAGGATATCGATGCACGTCAAGATATATCGATTCCCATCGTTGTGTTTGGCAAAGGCGCTCATATCGACCAAATCCGCTTGCCACTGGGCATCTATTCCTCCCACGATGACCCGGTTCCGTAGAAAATGGCGACGGACAGCTCGATGTAAGGTATAGGTGTCTTGTTTTCTTAACCAATCTCGGACTTGAGCACGTTGTATCCCCTGGGGTTTGGCCGCTCGATAGAGAGCCGACAATGCACTATAGGCCGCCGGACTGTCGGGACTGTAGTATAAGTTATCCAACACCTTCTCCCAGCGCTTCATGGTGACACAATGATGATGGACCCGGAGAGTATGGTTTATTTATAACAAGTTTCTACCACCGTTGTGTTGGTTGACTCAGTTCAGCCGGGTAATCAATGGCCTCGTCGTCGTCGGGTTCATGTAGTTGTTGTTCATGGGGTTCAGCCAGCGCGTCCTCAATAGCACGAGCCCACCCCAACTCGTCTGATGATCGTTCGTCCGGTGTAAACAGCTGGTCCACAATAGGCACCACTTTCTCCAAGGCTGTCCACAGATCGGGGTCTAGGGTGAAGCCTCGCGTAGGGTCTTGGTAGCGGCCCAGACGTGCGAAGAAAGGCCCACGGTATACGTAGATGGCATTGTCTATGTGGATGAGGTGTCCATCGAGCTCGCCGCTCAACACCCATTTAAATTTGGTCCAGCCGTCACGCTGTAGCATCACCGTATTCGATACGGTCTCAGCGGGCGACCAGCAAATAGCTCCACAGTCTTCCACCAGGGTGACTTTATCTTCATAGACGTGTAACCCCACCTGGGGTGTAAGGGGTAGGATGGCTCGTAGGACGGATGACATGCTTGCTCCAAATGTCGAACGGTGAATGACACACACTCTGTCTGACCCTGGTATTTATAGTGTCAATACCACAGCGCCAGGGTCAATAGGGCACAGACTAGTATGAGGCCAACCAGCCGGTGCTGGTTCCGGCGTGAGCGCTCGTGGTCCATAGCCCGAGCATCAAGGATGGCTGTCATAGTCCAGTAGTGGTGAGTGATGGCACGCCTCTCCATCGAGTGCACTCTGTGGAGGACCGCTTCTGTGAACTCGTTCAGGATCTGGCGTCGTCCCTCGTTGTCGTCGCCATCTGCAAACATGGACCGGACCACTGCTCGGTAACCCGTGAATGAATTCACCACGGTGGCATACTGTAAAATGCGAGTCGCATGGGGCTGGATCTCCGCCATGGCTCTGCAACCGTAGAAATGAAGGTGTGGGATGCCGAGGGACGTGTTTTATAGACCAGGTCACATCTTGGATATGGCCCATAATGCACCGGGGCAAAATACTCGCTTCTGATTGGACGAGAGCTCTGTGACGTCATCTCATTTGCATAAAAGAGCGGGAATTTCAGTTTTATATACTGCGCATGCGCAGAATGACGCTATTTCAACACCACACCCACCCCATCAGATGCCCCTTCACAAATGCTTCACTTTGGTACCTTACTCGACCCCATTGGACCATGCAGCGTATTTCCAGTCTGGGGACTACTTTTTCTCCGCGGAAGCTTTCTTCCGTGACCGCATCACCGCCAGACCGCATCACCGCGGAGGAATATACATGCCCAGGGGCCCTTTGCCGGAACTATAGTGACCCGGAGTTACCTCCCCCTAGATTGGAACTCTTCTGGGTTGGAGGTGGGAAAGGTCAGTCACGTGACGTCATCTCATTTGCATAAAAAAGAGGGAATTTAACTTTTATATACTACTAATGCTACTCCAAAACAGATTTTCCCATGGACGAGTAATAACAGGGGTTCAGAAGAACTGAAAACATGGGTACCTTGTAATTCCGTAACCTGGAATTGGTGATTTATTGTACGTGTTATAAAGAGTTTTGTGAATGGAGACTGTTGAAATCAAATTCTGTAATCATTGGTGATCTTGATTTTGAGATATTTCCACAAGTGAAAATGTGCCTTTCCGTGAGAATGACCCTTTTATCATAATTTGTGAAAGTGGATATAAACATGAGCAGTGTGACTAACGTCACAGGACCTACGAAGTAGAGTAGGCATTAGGACTCGGAACGCGAACTGAACTCTTGGAAATCCCCGCCCCCAGTTAGAATCCTGCCTATCTTAAGATGGGCACCGCCCAAGTCAGAATCGCCAGTGATTTTCATCAAAAATCACCAGAAATTTTCATCAAAAGTAGGTCAGCTCAAGACTTGTTGTAACAATCTCCTGCTGCGCCTTCATTCCAAAAATAAATAACTATCGCCGATTTAATTTTACAATTTGTTAACTAAAGAAAACAGATTTAATAATAAAAAAGTTCAGTAGATTTCAAGCTTTACGTGTGAAAATATATCGATCTCTTTAATGGTTTCCAGTGCCCTTGTCCAGGATCAAAACAACTTTTTGAATCGCATTATTTTCCCAACAATACAACAAATTTTTATATATAGTACTATAGTAGAAAGGTAGCATTTATGTAGTTTACGGTAATTCAACTCAAGACCAACACCTTCTCTGCACAAGATAATCATTTCATGCCATTCTCCTGAGCATAATCGGTACAAAGACGAATAAATAGCGTCTACTTACTTTATCTAGTTAAATTCTACCCAAAGAAAATAAATTAAGACACTTTAAACTAGCACATGCCGTCATGGCTTTGTTTCACCCTCAGTAAACTTTTATCGTTGTTGCTCACGCAGACTATTCTGAAGGATGATGCCACATCTTTCTTTCTTCGGCTGACTTAATTGGTTGATGTAGTATATATTTCACCAACAGTGCGTAAAGTTACTTGACCTGAATTTGACGCCTGATGTGATCTGTGAGGAAATGTTTCAAGGATGTGAAATAGGATACACGTTAAAGGCCACAGCTTACATATATCTCTAGCAATATACTGAATTGTGTGTAGGCTGGCAAGTTGGTAATAGCAGTGTAGTTAAATGCACTAACAAATGATGGAAAATTAGCATTTCCTATTTCATTATCCCATCACGTTTTATACTGTGTTATATATACAGTGAAACATACAGCCAAGGGTTCCCGATGGGCATGACAGTGCACTCGCTGAGCTATCAATAAATAATAAAAAAAATTATAAATCAAATTCTCAGCAGAATTTGGTCAGCTCAGAACTTGTTGGTAACAATGCCCTAATGCACGTTCGTGCCAAAAATCAAGGTTCTAATGTCAATGGTTCTCCTTATTTTGCCGACGAAAGGACTCGGATGGACTGACTGACTGACTCACTCACTCATTACCGGACAATTTGCGATCTGTAGCCTACTTCGTAGGAATAATGAATCAAGCTAATATCATGTAAAGCTATTTTCCCGGCTCATGCAATGACATTAACCCAGAAACTCTGGCTGTGATAGGTAAATTTAGAGTAAGGGGGCGTGGCATTCAGCAACAACAATCAAAACATGGCAGTGTGACTAACGTCACAGGACCTACGAAGTACAGTAGGCATTAGGACTCGAACGCGAACTGAACTCTTGGAAATCCCCACCCCCAGTTGAAATCCTGCCTATATTAAGATGGGCACCGTCCAAGTCAGAATCGCCAGTGATTTTCATCAAAAATCACCAGAAATTTTCATCAAAAGTAGGTCAGCTCAGAACTTGTTGGTAACAGTCTCCTAATGCGCCTTCATTCCAAAATAAATAACACTCGCCGATTTAATTTTACAATTTTTTAATTAAAGGAAACAGATTGAATAATATAGGTTCAGTAGATTTCAAGCTTTACGTGTGAAAATACATTTACATCTCTTTAATGGTTTTCAGTGCCCTTGTACAGGATCAAAACAACTTTTTGAATCACATTATTTTCCCAACAATACAACAAATTTTTATATATAGTACTATAGTAGAAAGGTAGCATTTATGTAGTTTACGGTAATTCAACTCAAGACCAACACCTTCTATGCACAAGATAATAATGATTCTATGTCATTCTCCTGAGCATAACCGGTACAAAGACGAATAAATAGCGTCTCTACATCACGTTGTTATCTAGATATATGAGACAACACATTTTGGGCATCGGCAATCTGATGAATGTACTATTCCGGTTTTCTTGTTTCACATTATATTCTATGGCGGTTGATCGGTGATTTTCTTCATTGATAAACGTTAAACCACCTAGCTTTAACTAATTCTGCTAGGCTGTCTTCATTCAGACTGTACAGCCTACACAGTCCACAGAAAATACACCGCACATTCTTGTACTCCCAGCCTTATCACATTTGATGGCAAGTTTAGCGGGCTGTTTAATGTCTAAGCTAGGAAATGTTCCAGGGTAGTTGACAGGCATGCAATAATATACTATAGTATCTGCTATACAGGACACCGACCACTGTAATTTGATGTGACAAGCAGCACGAGTAGAAACCAGCCTTATCTCAGTGGGCTTGGATATAAATCACTGTTAAAAACCACAAGGCTCGTATAGAGCCTCTCTCTGTGTTTGTTCCAAGGACAAGCCTTAATGACTTTTAAATCCACTGATAAGGAGGTCCCCTGGCGTTATGGTCATAAAAGGAACATGATACTGTTAAAGGCCACATGGATGGTATGTATCTATAACAATATACTGAAGTGTTAATTATAAATCTAATTTTAATCAGAATTATTTCAGATCAGAACTTGCTGGTAACAATGCCCTAATGCACGTTCATGCCAAAAATCAAGGTTCTAATGTCAACGGTTCTCCTTATTTTGCCGACGAAAGGATTCGGATGGACTGACTGACTGACTGACTCACTCATTACCGGACAATTTGCGATCTGTAGCCTACTTCGTAGGAAAAAAAAAATAGACTCCTTAGCCGAAGTTTTCGGGCTAGCAATTACATGTAACTGTACCAGAGGGGTGTAGGACAGCAAATATACCACAGTGGTAGAACGACTCTGAAAATCTTTACACTTCAGCCTGGAAAATAGATTTCTTGTGATTCTGTCACTGAAAGGTATCACAAGTAGATTTCTATCAACCGTAAACGGTACACAGCTGATCTGCAACCGGGTTATTTTTTAGGCCATGTTGTTCAGCGGAGATTCAAGTTGCCCACTGATTCCCCCGAGTGGCATCAAAGGTCGTGTTGATTGGTCCTGTAGCGAGTCACGTGGTTTTTTGCAGCTAGCGCGCGCACCAAGTGTTCAAATCATAAACTTTTTGGTAAGCTGTGGTCCTTCTGGGATAAGGGTAATCTGGGATACAACTGTTATACTTGATGTTACAGTCCAAGAAATCAGACTTTGAAGTGGTAGAATGTTAGATAAGAACGGCAACATTGAGGATGTCACCGTGAAATTCGTGGTCGAGTTTGTAACCTTGTTGTTGTTGTTGTTCAAAGTTGTTGTTGCACGTTGAAAATAAAACAAACATTATCTGTCTCACATCACGATGGGATGGGATTTTCGGCAAAATATCGAAGCCAGTTTACCTCAAAGCATTGAAATTCTTATGTAATTTGTGCTTTTTTATTTTGAAATTTTTAGGAAATCTATTCAGAATAAAAAAAAAATCTCTCCTCGCGTTATACACAACATTTGTAAAATTGCAAGCCCGACGTCATTTAGCTAAGATTCATAGCGTCTCCCTTCCCTCAATGCTCAGGGGCGTCGTTAGGGTGGGGTCATCCGGTGTGAACGACCCCCCCCTTGGACGCGCCAAAAAAACCCAGAAGAAAAAGCAAAAAAAAAAAAAAAAACAGAGAAAACAAAAACAAAACAAAAAAAGCAAAAGGGAAAAGAAAGAAATAAAACATGTCCGTCTCCAGACACGTAAGCATGCTCCTGTAACGTGTACGAGCAGGACCAGTCGTAGTGTTTAGATTCAGATTCAGATTCGTTTATTGGCGCAAACACAAATCACATTGGTTAAGGCCAGTAACAGTATACATGAACAAGTGTATGATTTTACATGGCTCAACAGAGGCTCGAATTGTTTTCAATTATTTCAAAACTGGTACATGTCAATCTGCCTGTACAGAATATCAACTGACTCTCCTGTCGAAGCTTTGTATTACAAATTTAGCAAATACTCTGGTGATTTTAAAACTATCACATTTTAAAAGTTTGGTGAACAATATACGAGAATGATACTCTGAATTGGGGACGGTCAGACCCAATTCACGAAATAGCGACAATCTTAGATCAGCATTATTTAAACAATGCATAACAAAATGATACTCATCCCCAGTAGAGCCCACACAAAACTGGCACGTTCGACCGTTCCTGGGTATAATCGGTTTATGGTAGCGGCCAGTTTCGATTTCTAGCTTATGGTTGCTTATTCTTAGTTTGGTAAGCATCACTCGTTGAGAAGTAGTTAACTTATAAGAGAGATACTTCTCAAAGCCATAGTCTTGTTTAAATGAAGCATAAGTATCCAGTTTATGATTTGATGGACTGGACATCGTACTTTGCCAATTCTGTGTAAACTCGTCTGTTATTCTACTGGCAAACAATCGTGGAAAATGGTTGGTACTAATAATTACCTGCTGAAGCCAAACATCATAAAAACCATGGGTGGACAATATTTTTTTGATTGTACTGCAATAAGTATTGGGATAGTTAACAGCAAGCTGAAGATTATGTAAATAAGCCTGTTTAACAAGTCTCGAGTTTGGTAAACTCACTAAACGGCACCAGTATTTGATCGCGCTAATATTAGCTAAAACTGTCATGGGTAGCCTACCCATCTCTGCTCGTACAGCTGAGTTACATGCCTTCTTGTTAACACCAAGTGTAAATTTACAGAATTTTGTATGAACAGCTTCAATAGGATTAGACTCTGGAAGCTCGTTAACTCCCCAAACTTCAGAGTTCTATAAAATGATAGGTTTTATCACAGAGTCGAAAATCTTAGTGCACAGACTTGGTCTTGGGTCATCTCCAACAAGCTGGCAGATCTTATAAAAAGCTTTCAAACCTCGACCTTTTAAATTTTCCAGCGCTTTTGACCATTTTCCATTGGAACAAAAGAGTGTTCCAAGGTAAAGAAACTGGTGAACAATCTCAACAATATTATTACCAATGTAGACATGAAAGTTTGGTGAACGACCAGACTTGGAAAAACACATAGCTTTTGTTTTCTGAAAATTAATTGACAAATGCCACTTGGTGTAGAAAGCTTGCAATTTTGCTAAGGCATTATTCAGACCTTCAGGTGAAAGGCTCAGTATAACAAGATCATCTGCATATAGTAAGCAATATAAAATGAAATTTCCCAAGACTACAGGATCGCAATCCTCACCAAATATATCAGGAAGGTCATCAATAAAAATATTAAACAGTGTGGGACTCAAATTATTACCCTGTAATACACCTCGGCTAGATACAAAACTATCAGATACACCATCACTCAATCTTATGCGCATGGACGGGTCGGAGTACATAGACTTAATGATATTATATATATTACCAGTGACATCTGCTTTGAGGAGTTTGTACAGTAAACCACACCTCCATACCGAGTCAAAAGCCTTGCGCAGGTCCACAAAACAAGCATAAACGCGTTGATTTTGATTTATGTGTGACTCTATTACAGACTGCAAAATAAATACATTGTCAGACGCACTGTGGTCTTTACGAAAGCCACATTGGGATTCATTTGGTTTGTCAAGAGCTTCCAAGTGACTTTGCAATCTCTTGTTCAAAATGGAGCAGAATAACTTAGATAAGCAACTGCTTATAGCTATACCCCTATAGTTGCTTGGATCTCGTAAATTACCAGACTTATGTAAAGGAATCACGAGTGAAGATTTCCAGGATTCTGAAAAATATCCTGATGCCAAAATCTTGCTGAACAGAACTTGAAGATAGGGCAACAATGCATTTATGCCATATTTGAGCATTTCATTGGTTATCATATCTTCTCCAGCAGATTTTCCAGCCTTCAAGCTTGCAACTGCAGATGATATTTCTACCGAACCGACAGGGCAGTTAAGGAATTCAGAATTACTGTCCTGTTTCTCAAGTGAGGCTAGCCTAGAAAGCAGCTCATTTTCAGAATCTTGATCAAACTGTGCATTATCACATGAATTCATGATATTATTGAAATGACTATACCAGGTTGAAACATCCACCTGATCAGCTGCTTTAACTGTAGTCTTGTCATTTAGCTTATTTAGGAGTGTCCAGTAGTGTTTAGGATCCTGTTTCTCACAGCGTTGCAATTCATCCATAACTGACTGCCTGTATGAAAATCTCTTAACCTTTAGTAATTTTAAATATCGCTTTCTGAGAAGATAGAACTGAGTTCGCGCTGCTAAGTTTGAAGGGCATTTATCATACACCTTTGAAGCTTTGCGGAGTTGCAATAAAAGCGATTTACATGAATCATCATACCATAACTTGTGTTTAGTGGACTTTTGTTTTGATTTGATGCCACCAACTCTCTGATAAACTATAGCTTTCAAATGCCTGGAAGCTACTTTGTTGACAATGCTCGAGAATTGCTGTACTATGGAAGTTGCAGATGCTTGACATGAGACCGTCGGACTGACAGCCTCAGCAAGCTCTGACTGGATGATGTCAGACTCTAATGACCTACAGTATGGTTCTTTTACATTAGGGGACCACACAAATTTGGCAGGTAATGCATGTAGCTTAGCAGAACGCTGTCTCAAATGAAAGTTTGAGTTGCTGAATTTTAAGGACGTCTGAATGACACAGTGATCAGATAACGTTTCATGCAAGGTATTAACACTAAAATAAGTAATAGATTCACTCAGTAAACTACTATTAACTATGCAGTAATCAACTACACTGGCACCATTCCATGTGTAACATGTGAATTTGCCCAATAAATCACCTAAAACTCTACCATTTAGAATTCTCATCCCCGTAGAGATACATAACTCACTTAAGTACTTTCCATACATATTAGAGTGCACATCTAATGATAATCTGTCTCGACAGCAATCTTGTTCATAATCGTCTGGTAAATTGCATGATATTACTTCATTATATATACAATCATTCTGAATACAATCTGAATTACTGCTAGAAATTCTGGCATTAAAATCACCTAGTAAGATTACATCACCAAGTTTAGAAAACTGGATTATATCCTTTTCTAACAGTGAAAAAGCATTGATTGAATCTGTTGTGTTAACTTGACAGACAGTGGAATGTTGTGGACTTATATAAACAATTCCTATATAAACATCAGGAGGTATATTTAATGTAGCTTTCTTAAGTTTACACCAAAGGCAAAATCTTGACGCCTGTGTGTTAGACATCTTTTCAATACTTGAATCCAGTTCCAGTTTATAAAACAGACCAATACCACCAGAGTTTCGCCTTGCTTTAGCAGAGGATTTTCCTCTGTTATGAGAAATATAACCGTAAC